>JAGGAV010015770.1:0-22220 GCA_017657295.1 Termitomyces sp. DKA64
TGTGAGGTCTGGAGAAGAGCACTTCTATATCAGCAATGACATCGACCGCAAGTAGGATATTTCTTTACCTCCGGCTTCGGTAGCATAGCCTTGACTTGGAAGATGCATCCGAAGTATCCTCCGTTCCAGTACACGTGTCTACATTCGGAACCGGTAAGTCCAGAGGGGGGTATACGGATGGACAGACCCTCACCTCCAGAAAGTCGACTCCATGCCAGCATATAGACCCAGTAAACCTTCCTTTGCAATAGTTTGCTTCACTACATCCATGGGACCCTTGAAGGTGCTCGTCTTGTCCTGCAATCTATTGACGTTATGATTAGTGGTGGTGACGTCAGATGATGCAGAGGTGTTCATCGAGATAGGGCCTACTTGATTTTGACGAGCTCAAAGGGCACAACTACGAAACTTTCCTGCAAGTAGTCAGAGAGGGTGAGTGATACGAAATAGGAAGGATGGACGAACTGTTGCTCCGGCGCTGCAGCCTGTCAGAACTGACAAATTTTGGGTCATTTTGGACTCTCCTGTCATGTTCAGATATGTCTTTCCCCAAAAATCATTGGCAGCGCTGGGAGAAGTGATAAGATCTTCTAGCCAATGTATAGAAGTGCGAGACATACAATTTAACGGCACGCTTAGGCGCCTCCAGAAGTAGTGGTGGGACAAGACCTCTGTATAACCGACCAACACTGTACCACATTGAATAAGCGATTGCTTCAATGGTCGGACAACAAATTTGATGACAATAAGATAGACTACGAACCCTTCTTCCCTTATAATCGCTCTCAGTGTTCCGACTAAACCATGTTTGGACTTCCCCGTCTCCAGTTGCATACGTGTCTTGACCTAGGTATTGCAAAACAATGTCATCCGCTCTGAGGTGATCCAGGAAAATAAGACATACAACATCTATAGATATGTGGGGTCAGAATGTCAGATCGTTTGAGAATGGCAGAATCATAGCCAAATCGCACCAAGAGGATAGAAGGTGAGGATCTCCGAGACACCAGCAATGGCTCCGGCTACAAAGTTGGCAGCGAATGGGAGGGCTGTGGGGCACACGAGCACGTTGAGGCTGGATAAAGAACAGAGCCAAAAAAAAATAACAGACGCTTTACTTGTTTCTTCTGCTCAGTAGCCATTGTCAACGAGAACCAGGGCTAGGCTGCGGGTTGGTGAAGCAGGAATGTAGAGACGAATATTTTCCCGCCTAGTCTCTGTCTGAGGCGGATTTATCGGACTGCTATCTGTCACGCCGTTTCAACATGTCCTGTTACATGCGTGACCCACTGCTGGTTCCGCCCTCATCGTGGGCCTCGATGCGCCATGGTGTATATTCATTCGTGGCAAGAGTATCAGGATGCAGCTGAAGCTCTCTACCTCAAGTCGCCCACAAAAGTGCGTGGATCTTCAGAAAGCTTATCATTCGTGAAGTTGAACCGACCGTCCAGGCTCGATACAGTATAAAATGGAGATCGTCCGAGGGCAAATTGATTTTAAAAATTACGGACAATACGACAGTGTGTCTATCGTCAATGCCGTTTGGAGTTCTTACTGATGTCTCTTGAAACCCAGTGCATTAAATTCAAGACATATTCATCCATCTTCCTGAATCGATTCGAAGCCTTGAATCTATCCTTGATGCAAAAAATGCAGAACAAACGACCCGAAACCCCACCGACTGTTGCACAACTTGCCCCGCCGATGACGGAGGAGGCTCGTGCTAGTCCTATACCAGGTGCCTCATCCACCATCACGTCATCGGCATCCGTAGCTGGAGGAGTATCGAAAAAGAAGAAGCCCAAAAAGAAGAAGTGAGGCAACAACCCAAGCGTATTGGGACTAGATCTGTAGAGAGTGATTCTGCTGTCATGTGTGTCTTTGCTTTTGATATCAATACGACTCATCCTATTGTCGCTAGCCACGCGACAACCAGTGTTTCTGTATGTTCCAAGAGAGATCTGCCATTTATCTCAATTACCTGTCAAGTAATTAGATCATTTCGTTTTCTGTCACTTTTCTGTTCGCTGCTAACTTTTTTGTCTCGATTGAATATACATGGGCTACCAATGAATGAATGTATGTACGTGTTCCTATCGCTGAAACATTTTCATTGTTTTGACTTGGCTGTGGTAGGTAAATCAGCATATGATCCCAACACTGCCAGAAATCCGATATTTCCTAAAGGCCCAAGTGCAATTGTGCCCAGTTAGGAAGAGGCCGCGTCATACTATCATCCGAGCATCAACGCTCATGGAGGAATCTACCCTGAGCTGCAGTCGAGCACTAAGTATAGTGTTGATTGACATGAAAGTATCAGATCACGATCTATGACTTGCCCCTTCATTATCCATGGGTGAGGGCTGTCCATATTCTGACTACTCAAATAAATGTACTCGACCGCGCACATCGCGAAAGGAACCTTTTCAGTTTACGGCAACACGGCCTCTTGAATACATAAGCCGCAACGTTAGACGTGAGAGCAAGAGCTATTGCCGCAGGGTTGTGCAATTACGCGATCACCTTTTTTTTTCCGCGCTGACGGGTTTTGTGTGCCTTCTGTGCTCCGCCATTTGTTCATCGAGTAAGGGGTGAGATCCAATGATTGCAATTGGTTTTTTTGTCCGTCCTTCACTGATGATGACAGGAGGTTTTCATGTCTCTCTCCGGGTATGATCGGAAATTTTGAAATCATCATCGTTACTACGACCAGGAACCTTACAATCCTCGGTGAATTTGGATAATTTGATTATTCGAGTCGACAACTCCACGATATTTTGTTTGTGTGAGTCGTTCGTCATCTATCATTCAATTTTTTTATCAATATCTGATGCTAAACATCTATCCCGGCCTATTCTGGCGCAGTGGCTCACAGGTCCATCATACTGTGGAATCCGACATTGATTCGATCAATCGTTATTGTATCTCGTTTTTTGCTTTGTAAGGACGCAAACAGACCCTCTCTTATCCCACATTCAGATACTGCTCACCTCGCCGTCAGGACCATCAAGCTTAGACTGTCCACAATGAAGAAATATCTATCGCGACGTCGGTGCGATGAGCAGAGGCGAATCCATACTTATCCTCAATCAACCATCATATACAGGGGCTTGATATAACTCCTCGAACAGCCCTAATGTTGAACGCTTTTTCGGATAGGCCTAATTTACAACTGATTCCTTGATATCATTTCCATCTTCGATCCTTTGACACCCAAGCGTTCAGCGGCAGTGATGGAGTCGTGAACTTCTCCTCTGATCCCAATCATCTCATTGGTCACTGTGCGACTGCTGACGCTTCTCTCAATAGTTCACCAGCTTACACGTTCCGGTCCGGTAAATGACAGACAAAACACCTATTTTGTGACAAGTCGCATCTGTTTACTCTGTAAATAACAGCTTGTGCTGTGTGGTAAAAGTTGCCCGACCTTGAATTCTATCTGCCATTGTCAAAAGACAATTTCATCAGCCCGGAGGCACCCATCCTTGTATCCTCTCCGCCGATTTTCTCGTGTCTGATCATCGTCCATCCCTGCTTTGTTTTCTTCGCAGCTTTCGCCTTTCCCTTCGTTCGTGAGGTGAGGTCATGCTACGCTTGAGGGCTACGCTGGGGATCTTCGTCCTAGCTGCTGCTATATTCCTCCGACCTGCTATCGCCCCAGAAACTCAGACTGTTCGTCATATTTTTCCCTCCTCCCCAGCGTCGTCACTGACTGAACCTATCGTCGTAGATTCACGTCGGGAAGGAAGGCAGCTTTTATGATCCTCAGGTTGTTTTTGCTGAGATCAACGATACGGTGGTTTTTGAGTTCGATGGACTGTAAGTCATATATATCACAGATATCTTCAGACTCTCACCGCTATACATTCCATCAGTGTACATACCGTCATTCAAGGCATTTTTGAAAATCCGTGCTTTCCACTTGAAGGTGGCTTCAGTAGCGGGATGGTCCCAGGCCCGAATGCGACATTCCCCACCCCTCAAACTTGGAGCTTGATAATCACAGGCACTGACGGTGAATATTTTGAACTATCGTATGTGCGTGAGCTGCATCATTGACTGGATTGAAGCCATCTGGCTCTATTGTGGTTTAACTGTCCCTGTGAGCCATTGTGCATCTGGAATGGTGGGGTAAGTGTTGTGTTTCAACACATTCCATAGAAGATTGATGGAATACTTATCGCTCTTGCTCGTGATTAGGGCGATAAACCCGCCTTCGCTTGACGCTTTCAACCAGTATTCGGCTTCAGCCAAACTTGTGACGGACGTCGTAGTGAGTATACCGATGCTCTGATGAAACCTCTGTTGATATCATATTTGGCGCGCCTAGCCTTCCATGATCACGGTTGCCCTATCTGGCCAGTCCGCGTTCGCCACGGCACCGCCTGGGATTCATACAACACCTGTACTTGCTTCGACAACCACGAGCCAGGCGACATCAATCTCAACCTCAACCTCAACCGCAACCTCGACCTCGACCTCAACTCCTTCATCGATTACACCGCCTCCAACAAGTATTCCAACCTCTGCTGTGGAACCTACCAAAAATAACAGTAAATCGGGTGGCATAATCGGCGGTTCAGTTGCCGGTGGAGTCGTACTACTCATCATCGCAACATGCGCAATCTGGGCCCTCCTTCGTTGCAGAAGGAATCGTTCCCGAGGATCTCAAGATTTCTTTAACTACCAAACACAAAAAGCCCCATACAGCAACGTGCCAACAGATAATTCTATTCCGTCTTCTTTAGTGGCCTCCTCCAGGGACAACGTCCGTCAATCACTCATAGCTTCCACAACCCCATCAACCCCCGCGCTTACTCCGCCTGAAAGTTCTCCTTTCATCTCAACACACCCATACAGCAAAGCTACTCCCAGAATCGCAGGCGCGAAGTCTTTACACTTACGACCAAAAGCAGCCCCGCCGTCGTCACCCCCTCGGCCACCTCTACCACCTATACCCGGCACGCCGCAAAGGGCAGAACAGAAACCTCCGCTGCCGGCGGTAAAGGTTAGAGATGGTACTGCGGAGGACGGCCCAGATATCCGTGCGCTCGCCAGAGAGGTCGCTGTGATGCTTTCGCAGGGGCAATTGAATGGGGCCAGGGATGCGCCTAGGAATTCGCTCAGTCACGGCCGTGGGGAGAGTCCGGGGCCTCCTGGGTATGCCACGGCGGCTGCGGCGTGAAGTATCGGTGTTTGTATGGGTCTTGGGATTGTATATGCTTGCTATCTTGCTTTGTGCTCTGTACTCATGATTTACTGTGCATTTCATATCCTCCATCGGACGAGGAAATCAGGGTCAATATTTGTAGCTCATATGTATTCCTTATCTCTCCTCTATCAAGTGGATGCAAATCCATTGAGTAAGTTATATAGCCTATCGATGTACCGCTGCGAATACCATTATCCCTCCTTTGGCCGCCGATGGTGACGATCAGGTAGTAGGCATGAACTGCGGAGGATGGTCCAAATATCAAGTGTCCGTGTAACGTACGAGTCCGACAATAGTAATTCATTCCGTTATGTATACTCGCAGGTTTTCTGGTGAATCTGAACGGGGTCTTGAAGCTCCAAGTTGTACTTGTATACGCCTAGTATCTTTACTATGTAGACTTGCAGAGAAGAGGCCTCCCTGGGATGTATTCGAAAAAAAATATGATTGATCCATAATTCATAATATATACCCATTCAACAAGAATAAAATCGGGGGAATATACAATCGTTCATAAGTTTTGTTTGAGAATTCCTAGACTGAGAAGTCCCTGTCATACATCTCCTTACCTCCCTCCATCAATCGGATATAGATCCAGCAAACATGCCACTTAAACCAGTCTCTGAAGAACTGGCAGCCGGTGCACTACTCGTCGACGGTATTGACGTGACAGTGCTTTGTGAATTAGAGGCTGGGCTCATTATACCTGAACTTGAACCTGCACCAAGACCCTCGTCGCCATTCGTGCTGTTAGCAGACGTGGCGTTACTGGACATGGCGGCGGCCGTGCTGTTACCGGGCGCATTGTCACTATGGTGGGTATGAGCACTACCACCCACTGCACCACCGATAATGGCTGCAAGAACGACTACGATCAGGACGACAATAGCGATTATCCCCTTTCTCGTGCGAAAAAAGGAGGCCGGCTTGGAGTTGGCAACACTGTTGTCCTCCTTGTGAGCGAGCCCGCGCTCGACATCAGCTTGTGTCGGTGAGATGGGAGGGGTAACATGGCCCTGAGGGGGTTTCAGGAGGTCTGTAGAATATCCTTCCTGGATGTGCAACAAAAAGACTGCTCAGAAGATTTCAGATACTCAAATGAAGCAACGGCACCTGAAGCTGGGCTTTAGTCGTTTCTGGAGCGGCGGCGAGGAGAGTCTCGTCGTAATGACCTGATTCTGGAGGCATAGCCTGTATTCCTCGCTGAGGTGACGAGCTTGTTATTGATGGTTGGAAAGAGCCGGCGCTCGTCAATCAGGCGTGAATTCGAGAACAGCCTCGAGGGGCGGCATCTCGCACCTCACGGCACTCATATCCATCAATCAGTTCATCAGTCGTCCTTGTGACGTCCCACCGCCTGCTCCAACCTCTCACAACACCAGTTTGTAAAAGATCTCATGGCGACTTTGCACTATGGCTATAGGACATCCGACCTCAATAAGAGAATTGAGAGATCTTGATATATATATCAATATCGTGTTGGCCATGCTCCGCACATGACGGAATACAGGGAGGGACAAGACCAATATACCACGTCAAACTTTGTCAACTCCCAGATATATCACGGGAAAGCCATTCGATCGTTTCACCATCGTATGAAGTCGTTCTTAACCATCTTGCGTCACTTCGCATACCGTCGTTCTTTCAACCACTCAACCACCTCGTATGCGTTCCTGTCAGATGGAAAGATGGGATACCACTTCTTGATGATCATCCCATCCTGCACGGCCACCGTGATTCGCTTGACGAGCCGTTTTCCCTGCCACTCAAAAGTAGGCAAATTCAGGCCCTTGACCCACTTGAGCTCTGCATCCGATATAATCTCGAATGGAAGGTGCAGCCTCTTTTTAGCTTCCGTTTGGTACGCTGTGTCCTGTGTTGAGAGCCCGAAAATATGTTGCACGCCCAAACCGCAAAGTTCGGCCGATGTGTCACGGAATGCACACGCCTGTGGCGTGCACCCTCGCGCTCCAGGAATAACGTCCCATTCTACTGGGACGGGCACTCCCGGCTCTCCGGTGCGTGGGTAGCAGAAGACGATTGTCAATCCACCGAGGGAAGAGACGTCAACTGGTGCTCCGGCCGCAGTTGAGGGCAGAGTTATCGATGGGAGTGAGGTGCCCACGAGATGGTCGCAGGCACCGTCGTCGACGGGGACGGGAAGATTGGAGGGAAGGTCAAGATGTTGCATAGGCGAGTCTATGGTAGCATTTTCCATCAGGTCTGGGTCCCCTGTGTGTAAACGAGTATATGCCACTGACCGCTCATGGTTCGGTGGTGGTGGTGGTGATGGAAGTTGGCCAGCTACTGCCCCTAATGTGTGACTCGGGCTTGGATTCTCAATTCCCAACGTGACTCCTATCACAAACGTGACATGAGAGCGCCACAGTAATCTTTGGAAGGAATCCGCTTTGTAATGCGCAGTCAGAGGCCCGATCCAGCGGTGCACGAAGTTTCGCACTTTTACCGGAAAATTCGCGTTAATGTGTGTTGGTAAGAGCAAATTTTCCGAATCGACCGGTAAATGCGACTTGCACCAGCGTCTCTTCGCACGTACGTACGAACGGCATTCCGGAGTAAACTGCGCATCCTCACCGAGCAGCGATTTTCCGAATTGGCCGGCAATTGTCGCCTGCTTAGCAGCGTCTCTTCGTATTGCATTTGACCAAGCTCCAAAGGACGATGTGTAAGTTGACGTAACACTTTTGATTTTACCATCAACGCTGCTTACAGAGTTCATTGCTCCTTACGCCAAAAGGATGATGTGTAAGTCAATGTAAGCACTTCTGGTATTAACAATAACGCGTATTATCAGTAACGCTGCTTGGTCGTTTCTGACCCTTTTTTTTTTTCATGGGCGCTAGGCTCTACGGACCGTATGACGACGTCATCGAGAGACGAACCAATTCAACTCAGATACAAGGCACCTTCATCCGTAACCAACGTAGAACCAGCCCAGATTCCCGCAGGCCAATAGAATAGACCCTCCGTGGCAGGATGAGTCAGTTTTTTTCCCCCTCCAGATCCATCATTCCGTCCGACGTGCCTGACTATGTTCCTCGGGGAAAAAAACACGGCTCTGAGAAGATCGGGTGTTCATCGACATCGCTCACCGGTGTCCGTTGCAGTTGCGGGTGTACAGAGTCAAGCTGAACGCGTGGCCAGCCGACTTTCGTGCTTTTTTCTTGTTCTTGTTCTTGTTCTTGTTCTTGTTTTTTTTTTTCAGAAAAATCTTCAAATGTGACCTTGCTTCCGTCGCCAAGAGCTTGCAAGCCTGATTCCGCGTATCACGCGTGGGCGAGGGCGGTGGCGGTGGAGAAATGGACCGGATCGATGTCGCCGTGACGGACCGTGTTTCCGATATGCTTTTTTGGCTTTTGGCTGGCGGGGCCGAGCGGGAGTGGTGTCGCCTCGGGAATTTTTTTTTTTTTTGAAATGCATGTGTCAGCGAAGGTTTAACGTCAAGCTTCATGCGCGGGCAGGAAGGATTGTTTGAGTGAGTCATGTTGGGATGTGATGTGATGTGGATGGCGAGATGGAAGTAAGTCGGTGTGTCGGCGATGGCGGGTGAGGGCTATGTTGTTGTTGTTGTTGTAGATAGATAATATATATACGTTGATGACGATGCCTTGTAAGTATGTAAAGTGGGCCGTAGTTACGTCACCCCCGTTCCATTTCCCCAGGTTGCCACCCGCGTCAGATGTCCTATAAATGAAAAAGTAAAGTCAATGTTGTGAGTCATGGGACTTTTCGTGGCCCGGAAGAATATGGTTGATAGACTGCGACATGGAGACTTGTGTAGCGCTGAAGTGGCATACCCAGAAGTGGTATTATGGTCCTTTTAAAGAACCAAACTCGATGTATTGAGGACATGCGATTTCCGTACGAGGATTGAGGCGTGCAGGATGTAAGGGTAAGTAAAGCCAAATCACACACCGCGACCGCCACTAGGCTGGACACGATGCGGTTTGTTCGTGAACGATCGATGTACATGCAGATATCAGGTATGGATGTACTGCAGGCTATACTACACGCGGGGAAGGACCGCGGCGCCACCGCGGCGTCTGCAGCCCGGGAGAGTTCGGCACGGGGGCAGGTGATGGTAACGAGCGGGCATTTCGACATCCTCGCATGCTCGACGAATCGACGGCTATGGACTTGTCAATGGCCGTGGACGAGTCGGTGGGTTGTGTAATTACGTGATGGGCGGGCGATGGCCGTGATGGGCGGGCGATGGCCGTGATGGCGGACCTGGGTGACGACGAGTCAGCCCCCGAAGCGGTTTTTTGGACGATCAGCGCGGGATGGCAGTTTTTAACGCTGTCCTTTGGGGTTTTGCACGCGTTGGGGGGGTGCGCGTGAGAGCCGGGTACGGAGACCCGTGGGCGTGGGCGTGGGCTGGAGAAAGTTTGTGTGGCATCTGAAGGAGGCGGGTTGTTTGGAGACCGGGAGCTCCGAGTCACATGGTGTGAGATGCTTGGTTGCAATGACCACGACATGAGATGTCGCGCCGCGCTCGCGAGGGGCTGTGCAGTGGATCCGCGCTTCCATTGGAGGGGATTGTCGATCAGGATGTGCTCGGGTGGTGTGCGGTGGAATGAAGACCAGGACGGGGTTGCGAGGGGATTTGTGCGCACGGGGGCGCGTGGCGGTGCGGTGTCAAGCCGCAATATGTATGTAGTATGTATCCATATGTGAGAGCAATAGTGATTAGGTTATGGGATCAATAATGATGGTTGGTCGCCATGTGCGAAGAGATCACGGCGATGGGATGGAATGAAGTGGGATCTGCACATGGACCGGAGGTGGTTACGTGCGAGTCAGGAGATATATGTGGCCGGAGCTGAATGGCGTAAATAGCATGTGGGACGTCCGAGTCGGTCCCCAGAGAGAGCGCTGTCGGGTGCGAGCACCAGGTCTGGTCAACAGCGACGGAACCGCGATCGGTTGGACGAAAGCAGAACAAGGACAATCGTTTATTGACTAGTCAATCGGACAGCTGTCCATGTGGAGTGCTGGAGTTGACATGGAATCAACTCGTCGGGCATTGTTGCTGACATCAGGCGCGTATGCAATATCTCCTGGGCGCTTCCGGTAATCACACAAAAAGAGAGTGAAAACGGGGCATCTCGAAACATTGCAGGTACATAAATACATGGTTGCTAAGCCATTAGGCGGTTGATCTTTGTCAATGATGGAATCGTGGGCCACCGGCTGGATGCTCGAGACAGCAGCTCAGCTGTGCAGGCACCGCCACGCGGGCGAGCACTTGCCAGGGAGGAGGGCTGGAGGCATGGAAGGACTTGGGCCGGGGGTCGGTCATGATACTGTGCCGTGGCTCGAGGAGAGCTTGAGGCGGCATGGACAAATGGGGAGAGGCAGGAGCCGATGAGAACCGGTTGGATCGTTTGGTTCACGAGATGGGATGGATGAGATCTGGATGGGTGATCAAACCTGTGCAGAGCCGCGCTTTCCTTCATTTTATTGAGCCAGATATAATCTGCTCGTCAATCTCGACTACCGCCCCATTGACGATAAACGGCAGGCTGTATTTGCTGTCCTTCTGGCGCTGCCGCTGATCTTTCCGCAGACACTATGGACGCTGGCTTTATCAACTTGAGTGCCCACGGCCACGGCGTCCCTGTCCCCGTCCCCGGCCACAGCGTCCCCGGCCCCGTCCCCCTCCCCGTCCCCATCCCCGGCCACAGCGCCTCGTCCACGCACTCGTCGCCCCAGTCGTATGCCCGTGACCTCGATCTCGCTTACCACCCTTACAACATCTACCCTCCCCGCCAACCGATCAAAAGCGCTTCGTGCGGGCCTCTGCATGTCTCGACCAACACTGCCCATGACTCGGACCCCAACGAGCCCACCGCCCGCCCAGCCAATGCATACCGCCATCAGCAGTTCCACGCACAGACAATGCCCCTCGAGCCCTACACCGCCTCCACTCCCGGCCTCGCCGCCGGCCTCTCCCGCCCGCTCAAGTCCTCCGAGCAGGAGCGCCTCGCCCAGCTCGACCAGCTCAAGTTCTTCCTCGCCACCGCCCCCTCGCGCTGGGACACTCCCAGCGACAGCGATTCCTCTCTCAACCGCCCCAGCCCGTATCCGTCTTCCAATGGCCTGCCCGTCCTCCACGCCGGCCCCGACCCGCCACATCCCCCGCTTCACCGTTTCCCCCTCCCCTCCGGCGAGTTCGTGTCCTGCGTCCTCTGGAACGGCCTCTACCACATCACCGGCACAGACATCGTCAGGGCCCTGGTCTTTCGCTTCGAGGCACGTCCTTTCTTTGTCCCGCTCGCCGTCCCTCCCTCACTCTTCACCAGGCATTCGGCCGCCCAGTTCGCAACATGAAAAAGTTCGAAGAAGGCGTCTTTAGTGATCTTCGCAATCTCAAGCCCGGTGTGGATGCCTGTTTGGAAGAGCCCAAGGTGAATCCCATTTGCCTTTTTGGCATCTGTCTCTCTTATGACGTTCTTCATAGAGCCAGTTCCTTGATCTCTTATTCAAATATCAGTGCATTCGCACCCAGAAAAAACAAAAGGTCTTCTACTGGTCCGTCTCTTTTTCTCTCTTCTTCTATCAGTTCCTCATTCCTCCTTCCACAGGTTTTCCGTCCCCCATGACCGTCTCTTCCTCGACGCCCTCGAGCGAGATCTCAAGCGCGAAAAAATGGGTCAGGAACCAACAACCGTCATCGTCGGCGAGCCTGCCATGTCCTTTGTCTATGATCCAAAAAAGAGCCTCTTTGAACAATTCTCCAAGGCACAGGGTGTCAGGGAAGGAGAGGGCGAGCTCGAAACCGCAGTCCGCATCTTTGAGGAGAGTTCCCGCATCAATCCTGGTCCCGAAGAACAACACAATGCCGATCCTAGCATGCCTGAAGAGAGCGACGCCAGCGCCAGCGACGCAGATGAGGTCATGGCTGATGGTGAGCGGCCTACCCCTCTCCAAACGATCGGCCTTGGCAGTTCTTGGCTTGGCGGGAGCTCGAGGTACAAGGTTCGCAGAAAGGGAGCAAACAAGGATGAGAAACGCGGCAGGAGCATCCTTGGTGATGCCCACGGACGCTACCCCAGCCTCAGCCTCAGCCGTGAGCGCGACGATCCGTTCCCCGCTGCCCAATCGGTCTCGGCCGCAGATATGTTTTATCTCCAAGCGGATGGCGAACTGCCGTCTGGAGATGTAGGGCCTTTTTACAATGCCCCGGCGGCCCCGCCGCAGTCCCAAGGTCCACGCTTCTCGACTGCAGGAACCGGCCACCAACGCACACGGAGCCAGGACAGACATCACAGGCACACCTACCCTCTTCTGCGACCACCTGTGACGACAGCGCTGTCGAACCTGTCTACCGGCTACCCGCCTTCCTTTGCTCAGCAGCAGGATGCACATGAGGGCACGTCGATGGCCAAGACGAAAGCGTTCGTGTGCCCGCTGTTCTCGTGCGGCCGGATGTTCAAGCGCATGGAACATCTCAAGAGACATCTCAGGACTCATACGATGGAGAGACCGTATGCGTGCCCCCAGTGCAACAAGAAGTTTTCGAGGAGCGATAATCTCAATCAGCATCTGAGGACCCATGGGAGAGGTCATAATGGGCCTGTCGGGGCTGCTGCCACGCTACTCGGTGTGGACCAGTGGATCGAGACCGGTGGAGACGACGTGGATGGGAGTAGTGGTGGGTCTCCTGATGGGCGCAGTATGAGTGTGGGGAGGGAGCACGAGGTGGAAAGTGATTATGATGAGGGCCAGGTTCTCGGGATGTTTGGGACGAGCATGGCAATGGGTATGGCGGATTTCAATGCGAGCATGCTCGCAGGACCCTCAGGGATGTACCGCACGGATATTGACGGCGATTTGCCTGACATGTCCGGCGACGAGGACGGCATTATGGAGTTTGGGCAGGAGGTGTATTTCCCTGGGTCTAATGGACAACACCCGCAAGACGGCTTCGATCCGGGCTGGGGGCTGCGTGCCCAGCCTAGCCCGCCGTTCAGTAATGTCAGCGCTCCGTCGTCGCCGCCGCCGATGAGGCAGGCTCGGAACAACAGCAATCGTGCCTACCGCACACATTCATCCACCTCGTCTGCCTCGGGTTCTTCCGTCTACGGCGGCGACGACTACGTCACGTCGGTCTCTGCCCCATCTCACAAGCAAGCCTTTGACCATGCCGCGCTTTACCCCACGGGGCTGCTGGAAGCCACTACTGGCGGCGCAGGGCCTATCCGGCGCTATCGCAGCATGACGCCGATCCGACGGCCGGGGACTGCGAGCAGCACGAGCGGGGACTCGCCGGGGTCGTCAGCGGGTCTTAATAGCATCGGTGGGCGTGGGTATCATCCGTACGCGGCGTATGGGGGCTCGAGCAGCTCGAGCCGGCCTGCGTCGACGCATTCGAGCCCGTCGGCGTTCTCGATACCGCTGCCGGGCGAGTACGCGTCTGGGCATCATCACCCCGGCATGCGCAGATCGGAGAGCAGGAACTCGAGTCTGGGCGGGACGATGATGACGCAGATGATGAATATGAGTATGGAGTCGGCGGAGTCGGATGGGGGTGGTGCGAATGGGAGTGGGAGCGGGAGCGGGAGTAGTAGTGCGCAGCTGCAGCAGACGGGGTTTCGGAGGAAGGAGTCGCCGTTTTTGACGACGAGTCCGGCGACGTTTACGAGCGAGTTGCCGGTGGCGCCGGCGGGGATGGATCCGTTTGGGCAGGGGAGCGGTGCGGGTGTGTTTGGGTTGGAGGGAGCGATGGATCAGAGTGCGTTTATGCAGGGGATCGAGGACGGGTCGTCGTTTTTCCCGCATTCGCAGCATGCGACGCTGTGAAGTCTCTCACCCCCCGACGCGCAATTGACGACGAACGACGAATGGAATCAATGTCCGCTTTGGCTCGGAAATCTTTGTGATTTCGCGGCTCTTTCTTGCTGTGAGAATAGTGTATCTTTTCAGAATCTCTAATCGGCGCAACGACAATTTGTTATATATCCTTCTCGGCGTAATATCCCCCCTCCATGTGTGTGTTTTTACCCCCGTATGTTTCCATATCGACAAACGTCCGGACTGTTTTCCCTCGGCGGACGTACTCCTGTGCTTTGTTCTGTGTCCATACGTATACGCTCCTAGTACCTAGTTAGTCTTGTATCTATTCGTTTTCTGTGTTCCTGGATCTGTTATTTATGTATCTGTTTGTTCTTTGTGAAATCGAGGGTTGATCTGCCCACTTGTGGTTGTGTTTGTAGTTTTGTTTTTATTTTCTTCGTGCGTGGGGACATGTGGGTTTTTGGGAAGGAAGATGTCCGTTTTTGGTGGACATATGGGGAATGGAAAGTTGGAGCGATGCTGCGAGGTTTCGTTGCGCCTTTTTCTGTTTTGTTCGTGGAAGGACGTCGACCCACATACACGCGCACACTTTCTCCCCCTGGTCTTGGCCGCGGGTGTTTTGCGGGAAGGGAGGATTCGTGTTCTTTTCGTCCTTTGAAAGTTTTCGTGACGCCGCGAGGTTTTGCGTTGCCTTTTTCTGTTGAAGGACGTCAAACACACACTCTCCCCCCGGTCTTGGCCGCGGGTGTTTTGCGGGAAGGGAGGATTCATGTTCTTTTCGTCCTTTGAATTTTTCACGACTCGAGCTCAGGCTCCGCACTTACTTGCAGGAAAAACAAAAAAGGATACAGACCACCACAGCGTGACCCGGGCCAGGAACGAAGCTCGCTTGCCCCTTGCGGAGTGCACGTGGCGTGGTCTGGGTTCTAGGTCCTTGACATCGAGCATCTTCGAGCACCTACTTTCTCCTAGTTGCCCTCCTCTCTGGGCCAACGCAGTACCTGGCCCCTTCTGCGCTGTTTCTACTCTCGTATGTCATGCTCGATCAGGATCGCTTTAATTAATTATGCTCAGCAGGTCGTTTTAATTTACCCCAAGGGCTACCACGATGCCCTCGTTTTTGACCAAGGTTTTCGGACGTAAGAAGGACGAGAGGGAGGCGCCTCGACGCGCGGAGGACACCGGGCTTCTCGATGGAAAGTTCGAGGCCGTGTCGCCCAGCGCGACCAAGTTTCCAGAGATCGCTAATGAGCGCCGGGCGGGGTACGAGTCGCCGTTTAGTGTGTTCCGCTCGAGATCTCGTCCGTCTTCGCCCGGGTCGAGGGAGAGACGCGCACAGGCACCCCATCTCTCGCTCGACCTGCCGGGCCTCGGGAATGAAGCGCCCTCGCGCGATCTGGGCGTCGTCGTCTTCGATGCGGATCCGGATTCGCGCGTGCTTTCCGCGGAGGAGATCGCACGCCGTCGTCTGAACCCGCCCGAGACTCTCGTGCTTGTCCGTGCATGCTCAGACGCTATCGTTGCGCGAGGTACGGCTGTGGTTTTTTTTTTTTTTTGCTATGTTCTGTTACGGTCGTTTATAATGGATTCCGCTAGGACTCGGAACTCTCGGGGTGATGCACCCCCATTGGTATTCGGCTTCGCCGGGGGAACAGAGAAAACTCATTTCACTGTTCCTGAGATCGTTGACTGCGAAATCTTCGATGGGTACGCTCTCCACAATACCTTCCGCCCTCGCCACCGCGTTCGATTCCGAGATATCATCGGCCCAATCACCTTATGATGTTGCGGCCGTTCTTCGTTGGGCTCTCCGTCACCTTCAGTTGGATGGAACATCATTCGGCAAGGATGATGAATGGTACAAGACTTTCCTCGATGCGGAGCGATCAGCAGGCTGGCCACCTGACGGTTATTCCTCGACTCTAGCTCCCCTCCTGACAACGTCCCATTTGGAACTGCTGACGACAACTTTGGATCTATTCTCTTCTCTCGCGGCGCATGCCGAGGCTAATGGAATCTCAGGAAGCAAGCTTTCCAAGTCCTTTGGTCTTTGGCTTTTGGCGGCTCAACGCGTCCAAGATGATGATGACTGGTCTACATTCTACGCTCGCTGGGAGAGAACAGGTCGTATGCTTGAACATTTGTTCCTTTCGCGTATCAGGTATGTTGAGGCATAAAGATTGTATGTAAAATAGGCGTCTAAACGCCGTGATAGGGATGATGCGACCGCGTCTAGATTGCCTACACGTCTACTGGAGCTTGTCCAACGCTATCCCTATCAAACAGACCCTAGTGCGGACCTTTTGGCTCGCCCCCGTTTCTCTACTATCCAATATGACGCCTTGTTTGTTCGCATAGAGACAGAGCTCTCATCCACAGCACAGCCGTCCCATCATCCACTATTAATCCTCTCGGAAGCTTTCAAAGCAGAAGCATCCCCTGCTGACAGTGATCAACTCGCCACTCTGTGGGAGTCCATCAGGAAGGCTGGTGCTAACGGAGGAAGCTCTTCGCCTGACGGGTATCCTGGTCTCAGTCACATTTTCGCTGATGAGACTTTGCGGTTCTTCTCCCTTGTTCCGGTCGGGACAGCTCCAAACACAATAGGGTCACCCTCGTTCAACCTTTACACACGACCTTCATCGGGCGATGATGTAACTGCCACAGCACTCGCCGCCGGTAGCAGTGTGCCGAAACACTCAAAGACCCTTGCAAGTCCCATCGCGTCTTCCGCCGTGAACAGTCCCGTCGAACCTGACTGGATAACGTTCTCCACGTCTGGGTTCTCTGATGATCTGGCAGAAAGACCACCGCTCGCCTCGACACTCATGGAGAAGGAGAGGGACATGGAAGTCACGGTCCCCCGACCTTCTTCCCCTCGTCTCAGTCTGTTTAACGGTCGCAAGTCCTCTGACAGACCACGTACACCCGCTAAAGCCGAAGAACCCAAGCCTTCACCGTCAGTCGTGCTATCTCCAGCAAAGACCTTGTCCAAGTCCACACACGTGTCTCTAGTCCAGCTCGATGAAGCTTTCATTGACTTCTGGAGTGACGCGTTTCTTGACCCGATCTCCTCTTCCTGGCCCGTATTCATCATTTGTAAACTCAAGAACACCGAGACCGAGGTGGATGGTAAACGCATCGAGTGGCTTGTCCTCGAGCAAGCCTTCAAACGCCCGCCGCCGCCGCCGCCGCCGGAAGCTTCGACATCTTCTCATTCGCATGAATCGTCGCGGCGCACGAATACGAGTTCGCCGACTTCGACCAAGAGCGATGCGAGCTTTATGTTTGCTTCGGTGTTCAGGAGGTTCGGTTTCTTGACGAGCCCGCGGAAGATGATGACACTGCTCCCTGAGGATAAGGACGGGGCGAAGGTGAAAGGGAAGAGGAAGGAGGTGGTTATGCCGAAGATTGGTGAGATGGGCGAGATCTTGTGTGAAGAGAGCGAGGGCAGGGGCAAGGGCAAGGGCGGGGAGGTGGAGGAGGTAGTCCGTGTCAGAGTTCCCTCGCCCAAGCCGAAGAAGTCGGCGGATATTTCGCGCCCGTCAGTTGATGCTGCGATGGAGAATGTTGATGTGGGGAGTGGGACGAAGGCGGGTAGTTTGGCTGTTGGAGCTGCGGCGGTCGTTGGTGGGGCTGCTGTTGCTGTTGCTGCTGGAGCATCAGGTCAACCTGAGGTTGTGAAGGCTGAGGAACCTGTGGCTGCGCCTGCCGTAGAACCGTCTACGAATGGTCCTCTCACCGACAATGCGACGTCCACCGTTCTTCCTCATGAGGAAGTTCCTGCTGTCAAAGAGGTCACCCTGGTCATGGAAACTTCTGCAGCTCAGAATGACGAAACTCACACTACTGTCGCTGCTGCTGCAGAACCGAAGTCTATACACAGCGAGGCGACTGTTTGTCCACCTGTTGAGGTTTCTGAGCCCGGAGTGACGCAACCCACTGTGGAGGCTAAAGCTGCTGACCGGGAAGTTATGTCGGCAGTGGAAGCCAAGTCCATCGAACATGACGCTGAGCAAAATCTTGAGCCCAAAGTCGTACCGGCTGTGGAGCCCGCAAAAGTTGCAGAGCATGAAGTTGCACATGTCGTCGAGGAAGCCAAACTGGCTGAATCCAGAGTTGTACCCGTCGCGAAGGAGACCCAGGTTCTCCTCCCTCAAGCTGTGCCTGTCGTCGAAGAAGCCAAGGTTCTCGAACCAGAAGCTGTATCTGCAGTTGAGGAGGTGCAAGTCGTTGAACCCATCATCGAGGATATTAAAACTGCCACGCTTGAAGTCGTCCCTGCGGTCGAAGAAGCTAAGGCTCTTGAGCCCCAAATTGCGCCTGTCATTGAGGAAACCAAAGTTCTTGAGCCTAAAGCTGCCTCTGTCGTCGAAGATGCAAAGGTTTCACAGCCCGTGGTTGAGGAGAACAAAGTCCCTGCACTTGTTGTCGAGGAGGCTAAGACTTACGAGCCTGAAGTCGCGTCTGTCATCCAGGGGGCTTATATCCCAGAGCTCGAGACGGCTCCAGAGACGTCCATCGAGACAGTTCCTGCTGTCGTTCCGGACATTCAACGAAAATCGACACCTGTCGAGGAGTCCGTTGCAGAAGAGTCTGTCAAAGCTGTTGAGGAAGAGATGCCTTCCGTAGTTGCAGAAGTCTCCACAGCCACTGTCGTTGAGGTCGTTGCCTTTACCTCAAAAGAAATCGCAGAAGAGTCCGTTACGGCAAGTCCGGTCCCTGAAAATGATCTTCAGGAAGCTCCAGCAGAAGTTATATCCGTCGTAGAGAAACCTATCGGCCTAGCTCTAAAAGAGATGGAGCCTATATCAGGAAATCTTGTTACCAAAGAGTCTGCGTTGATGGAGCCTGGAATCATCAAGCAGGAAACCTCGCCAGAGGGGGCTATCAAAGGTGTAAAACTTTCTGTATCTTTTTCACGGTCGACAAAACTGATGCACTTGAATCACCAGTTGTTCAGATGTCTCATGAGGAGGAACAGGAACCCGTTGTTAAAGAGAGATCGCCAGTTCCTCCTATTGTAGAGTCGGCCGTCGGGCCGACTCGGGAATTTGTGACCGAACCCGCTGTAGGGGAACACGGACCCGTTGTCGGAGAGCCTGTTGCAGTTGTCACCGAGAACGTTCCTGTTGTTGAACCCAAAGAGGTCGCTCCTCCTGCCGTGGAAGAGGTCGTCGTGGGAGAATCCACTCCAGTTGTTGCGAGTGGTACAGAGAATCCTGCTCCCGTCAAGGGGGAAGTTGCACTCGCAACTAGGGAGGATGGCCTTGCGGCTGAAGGATTGGAGGCTGAGCCATCTGCGCCCATCGAGGTCAGGTCCAATTCAGCCACTTCAGAGAAACCGGCAGAGAAGAGCACTACTGCTGTCGAACACGGGAATGCTGTCGCAGAGGAAATCACGGCAGTCATCGAGGAGCCAGTGCCATCGACCGCAGAATCTGAGAATGTCGTTGAACCCACAAAGCAAACTTCTGCCTCTCCGCAATCAGAAGCGGAGACTGTTATAGTCAGCGCGGAGGAGCACACCGTTTCCGTTACAGGACCCGAACATAAGCCTGAGGTCGAGATAAACGCATCAGTTGAGCCTATTTCCGTCGACGCACCTCAGGAAATCAGCGTTCCCGGACCTGAAGGTTCCGTAGGAGTTCATGCACCGGCAGAACAGGTCGTATCCGCCGTTGAAGTGCCTACGTTAACAATCGTTGTTAAAGAGCCTGCACTTCCAGCCGTAACTGAACCCGACCCTGAACCAGAAATTCCCGCGCTTGTCGAAGCCGAATCCACCCCAGGTGCAGATGGACTTGTGGAAAAGAGTTCCGACGGCATCATCGGGCCAACGATCCCTCCTCTGACGGAAGAGAAAGTCATCGCGCCCATTTCTGGGGTGTCAGTGCCTTCAGCTGTAGTCAGGTCCGCGCCTGTTGCCACGACTGTCGAGGTTAGGTCCGCCTCAATTGCTGCTGATCAAACTGCAGAGAGCACTAACATAGTTCTCATGGACCAATCACTCGTCGCCATAGAAGAAGCAGCGCCCGTCGTAGAGGAGTCTGTACAGCCTCAGCCTGAAATTCACGCGTCCGTCGAAGTCAAGTCCGTCCCTACGACTGTAAATGAGTCTAGCGAGGAGAGTATTCCCGCAATTGATGCTGCAGAAGAAGTTACTGCACCCGTTGCTCTCGAGCCCGTTGGCGAAGAGCAAGCAATATCGGCTGCAGAACCCGAGCCCCAGGCCGAAGTCCCTGCCCATAAACCCACTCCGGCTGCTGTAGAAGAAAGCGTGCCCATTACCTACTCTAAAGGAGAAATTCTTCCCCTCGAAGTCGAGAAATCGGTACCCGTCGTCGAGGAGTCTGCACTAACAGCTACAGAACGCGTGGCCGAGCATCAGCAAATTCCCGGACTTGCGGAACCTGAGCCTGTCCCATCTACACCAGGCGAGCCCGTAGAAGGGAAACCAGCTGCCGTCGTCGAATTTACCAAAGAAACTCTTACTACTGCAGCAGAGGCAGTCGAGGAATATGAACTTGTGGCACCAGTACCCACTCCGATCGCAGATGAACTCGTAGTGAAAACTTCCGCCATCGAGACCAAACCTACAGAAGCTCTCATTTCTGCGCCTATGACCGAAGAAGTTTCTTCCCCAGTCGTCGAAGATGCTCAACCATCGGCTGCGGAACCTAAGCATGAGGTGGAAATTCATGCGCCCGCTGAACCTGCTCTGGCTGTTGCAGAAGAATATATTGAGAAGACCGTCCCTACCGTCGAACATACACCAGCTGCAGAGGTCTCTGCTGACGAGGTTCCTGTCGCCAAGAAAGATACGGCACTGGTGGAAGCGACGAAACTTGAGAAAATACCTACAGAGATCAAAGTTACATCTGTCGTAGAGGGCAAGTTGTCGTTTTGCGGTTGTAGCGCTGGAGCTGACACTATGTGTTGTAGATACGACCGAGAGTTCAGGCCCAGCTGGCCAGACAACCAATAAAGCGGCATCGAAAGATGACGCCGTCGTGATTACAGGTACGAAAAACGATCAATCTTTCGTGTAAGAGCGATATTGATCTTTGACTATAGAAAGCGGAAGCAGTCTTTTAGCGGCTGTGGGGGAGGAAGAGCCCACGAAGACAACTGTCAATGTGACGGCATCAGATAAAGAATAAGAGTAATCCTTGATAATTGTGCGTGTCTGCGAAGAGTTTTGCATTCACGAACTTACTGTCTTCATTTGTAGACATCTACTCTCATTATGACATGGATACCCAACACTATTCGCGATCTTGAATACCCACCGCCTTGATTGCGTATACCATTTCAGAATCTCAGTTCACAATCTTTCATCTTAAACATCTGTCCTTCGATGATTCATTCTGTTACTCTTTTTTAGTTCACGACTCTTTATGCACCTGCGATTTACGACTATCTCAATACTCTCTTATGTGTCTTATGCATTGGGTTTCTTTATACATACTTACAAACTGTCGGTGGACATGCATCAAAAGGATATATATCTCTCTCCTGCTCATACTGTCCAGATGGAAAAGTGACCTAACATTCACTTATATACCATCTCTCTTTACTTACAATTGTTCTTACCAAAGGTCATAGTTTTTCATGCCTCTATTTGTTGACAATGATTATTGCTATTTCTAACCATGCCATGCAAACATGTGTCGACAATACATCTGTTGGAGCGTCGCGGATGTGATGAGCACCGCTGGCAGGATGCTAGATGCTTCTTGATTGACCTTTAGGCCCCATTGATGTATATCCTGGAGAGGGCCTAAGAGGCTCTCACCGCATGCAGTTGAGGCAGCAAGATCCAATCGGGTTCGGGAGGATGATGATGATGAATCATTTTATTTGTTTCGAGACCTATTTTACACGTGAACATAGTGTCCTAGGTCCCGCAGTACGTAATGGGGGGTGGTAATTACGGACACTCCGGCTAGTTCTCCGGCCTGATCCCTTTTCAGCTGATGCCGGTTACGCCTCATAGCTACTTTACTATAATTTGACTTTGTCGGAGTTCATACTACTTCCCACACACTAAGTCCCCACACCATCTGCTGTTAATGTGCCTTCCCAATTTCTGAACCCAGCTATACTTGGCAGGGCTTAGTCAGAGTTGATTGGTGTAGGGCTGGAACCCAATTGGCCAGCTCAGAGCCTCCCTCTAGTCAACTCT
>JAGGAV010015771.1:0-22091 GCA_017657295.1 Termitomyces sp. DKA64
AGGGAGATCCAAAGTCTATTCAGTACTGTACAAGGGTCTATGGACATAACTACTCACCTGGCAGAGGGAGATCCAAAAAGAACAAGTCTAAGGAGCTCCCTGGCCAGGTGTGACACTTCAGGAAAACTTCTAACCCTAACCCAAAGGTGTAAACTCCGGAAATTGCCATAACTCCAGAGATTGTACTGAAAATGGAAATCCATCCATAAATGGCCTCAATCTCTGGACTCACAGCATGTGACCATGTGAAATTATAACCAAAAAATAGCCCCTGGTCAAAAGTATTTGTCACCAGAAGATGGGAGGATGGCAATGAAAGGCAGGCCTGGAACAGAGGAAACAAACCAGAGGGTCCAGTATAAACAGTCCCCTGACAATTACCAGATATTTGAATAATTCATAGCACATTTGGAAAGTGATTTTCTGCTCATGTTTGGGGGAAATGCAGATGTTATTGTATCCAGAGCAGAGGTTGATCTTTGTATAGACTTTTGTGCTTTGGAGTTGGTCCACAAGATCTCCAATGAGGAGAAGGGGGTATTATTTCTTCTTTGTGATCTGGTTTAATCCTTGGTAGTCAATGCAGAGGTGAAGCAAGCCATCCTTCTTTTTAACAAAGAGGACTGGGGCTCCAGCAGGGGAGGAGGAGGATTGGATGAAGCCTTTCCTTAGCATTTTGTCCATGTAGTCCTTGACAGCCCAGAGCTCTACCTCTGACATGTTGTAGATCAAAAAATTGGGCAAGTGTGAAGAGAGGGTTGCATGGGGTTGATTTGGGCTCAAACTAGTTACCAACCACACCCTTCACTTCATCACATTGTGGCCACCCCTTGCTCATTGTCCTTCTCCATTGTTTACATTACTTATAAACCTGCAGGATTATTATTGACAACATTGTCATCTCACACTGCACTTGCAGGTAAGTACATTCTATCATTGTCACCATCATTGTCTCACACTGCACTCACAGATTAGATTCTCTACATCACACATCATCATTTTAGATCCCCTCCTGCCATCCCTATTCCACTTACATTTCATTCTACTTAGTTAACTACTCATTACTATTCAGCCCCTTGTAGTTAGCTTGAGCTTTCAGCCCCTCTCTGTCAGAGGGGGGTCCAGCACTTGAGAACTTTTAGGGCTCAAGAGATTGCATTTCTTTCTGCAACATGGCTGAACTACATTAAGCTTCTACTCTCCTTGAATTCTTTCTCTTGTCATTCATCCAATTCTCTTCCCTCCTTGCCCCAGACAGCAGCCTTGAATTAACCTTTCTGAAGGGTGGGGAGATGCCTTTCTCCAGGTCAATCTGATGGTTGTAAGGTTGGCATGGGGGGAGTTCCTTCATGCTCCCTTCTGAGAATGCATCTGCAAATTCATGGTATTCTGTGAAGATGGCCTTATGCAGAATCTCTTCTTTGGACTCAATGGAGTCTGGGAATTTGTGAGCCCAGAGCTATTTGGTGGGTGTTACATACAGCTGATAGGCCTGGGTCCCATCTTAGAACATTCTAGCAGATGGGGCAGCTTCTATGACACATGGGTGATGTCTCAGAGTTTTAGAGTTCATGAGTTTTGCATCTCTGGGGGCAGGGGATGCAGTTTGGGGGAGTGGGCCCTTGAACTTGTTGCAGGAGATGTTTCAAGGAAAGAAGTTGGGTGATGGGGGTTGAAGGGACTTTTTTGAGGAAGAGGGTGGGGGAAGGAAATTGTTGGCATCAGCATTGTGGTTTTCTGAGGGGGAGGCAGGGTTGTTAATGCCATGGTTTCCTTCCTCCCCTCCCAAGGTCCTGTAGTATGGGCTGGAGAGGGTTAGTGGTTTGGAGTCATGGGAGACCCAGAACAATGGGGGCAGTTTTATGCAATCTGGCAATGAGCACCTGGAGCTCCTGCTTTTTGCTGTTTCCAAGGTGAAGTGGGGTATAGGTATAGTGACTTCTCTGGCAGAAAATAGTCCTCTGTTGGATGATCAGAGCTGGATGGGGTTTGGAAATCAGATCTGGAGGAGGAAGGAGTGGTGAACCCAGTCTTTGTTGACAAATTGTCCATGGTGTGCTACTGTCTACTAGGGTGTTAGTGGTATTGGAGTAAGGGAAGGGGGTGGGAGACATTTGGAGCAGGAAAGCTTGGAAGGATCAGGAGGATAGGTATGCCATGAGAGTGTCCAGGGCAGGTGCCAAAGTCCATATTGGGTAACCAAGGCAGAGAAGATGTCAGGGTTGATTCTGCAATCCAGTGAATCTTCTGAGTCAGCTAAATTGCCAGCTTGTTTTTTGCATATTGGAATTTAAACTTGTCTCTGTCAATTATCTAGACAGCTTATCCAAAGGCTTTCTGTCACACTTGAAGCAGATTTTGGTGACTGCCAATGCTATAATAACCCCAATGATCAAGAAGGGGTTGCTGCTATCATTTGTGGAAATGGCTCTGAAGATTGATCAAATTGCCATAATATAGTCCTGCACTTGTATGGCAGCCAATTCAACAGATTGGTCAATTACATCCATACTACACTCCCTTGCACTACACCATTATATTTCCATTGGATTTCACATCAATATTTAGTCTCATTTTGGACAAGAGAATCAACAACAAAGTAGAGAGCCAGCCAAACTGCATATTATGCATATCAGCTTCAGCAACAAACCTTGAAGGCTAATGCTGCATTGCTTTGGAGTAGCAGACTGTTTCAACAATATGTTGTGGATGCATGTGCTTTAATTGGGCAAACAAAGCTCAACTGGGTTGTATCTAATCAGAAAAAAATCAGAGCTGAAGTGTACCAAGGAGTGGTTGATGCAGCAGCTGGGGATGAAGACTTATTTCAACAAGGCCATCAATGTTATTCTTCCTTCCTCTCACACTGGAAGTGAACAACATATGCAGGAACTATGCCAGGACTCTATGGCTATTTGCAGGCATTTCCAGAAACTGATCTCTTCTTAACAATAACAGCTAATCTAAGGTGGCCTGAAATCAAGGAAGCCCTCTCAAAGGAAAAGGAACCAGGGTCAATGGAAAAAAGCAAACAGCTGCTGACAGACTGTTATTGTGACCAGAGTGTTTGAACCTAAGAAAAATGCTCCCTTGAAGAAGAAGATGGTTTTTGGAAGCTGTGTGGCTCATGTTCATACCATTGAATTCCAAAAGAGAGGACTTCCACACATGCATATCTTGATCCTTTTCTATCAGCATAACAAGATCAGAGATGCAGTCCATATGGATTTTATTGTCTCTGCCCAGATTCCTGATCTAGTCACTCAGCCTCAATTGTATCAGGTATTGGCTTCCAGCTTAAATTCTTGATCCAATCAACTAATTGTATTATCAGATTGTTACTACAAATATGGTCCATAGCTCATGGGGAGCTGCCTATCCCAATGCAAAATGCATATGGAAAATGTATTAAAAGATATTTCAGTTTTCAAGAGGCTACAATGATGGCTACCTACAATATGCCAGACCTGACAATGAACACTTTTTTGAAAAGCATGGCCATCATTATAATAATTATGATGCAGACCCCTACAATTCTTATCTCTCTGCCAAATATTGGTGCCACATCAATGTGGAGGTCTGTGCCTCAGTGGAAGCTATCAGGTATATCCACAACTACATTTACAAAGGCCATGACGGGACCACTTTGGAAATCTCTGGAAAGCAGAGTGACAAAATCAAGGAACATCTGGATGCCAGATACATGTCTGCAGCAGAGGCTTGCTGGCCTATTTTTGAATTTAATATGCATGCTGAATATCCTCCAGTTTGCAGGTTGCTAATGCACTTAGAAGGGCAACATAAAGTTTACTTTCAGGATAATGAACCTTTGGAGATAGTGGCTGCCAGGGCCAATGTATACAAGACTGCACTCACTGCTTGGTTTGAAGCCAATTGCCATGTTTCCTAACAACACCACCTACCAAAATTTCCCAGCCAAGTTTGTATACAAATCATCTAAATAGACTTGGAAGAAGAAACAGAGAGGGACAGCTATTGGGAGGATGTACTTTGCTTTACCCAGGAAAGGAGAAAGGTCTATCTCAGGATGCTCTTGACAGTTGTGACAAATGCAACATCATGGATTCAGCTCAAAACAGTCAATGGTCAAACTTATCCAACTTACAAGGAGGCATGCAAGACTCTTGGCCTTCTATAAGATGATGCAGAATGGAGGCAGTGCCTTGCTGAAGCTGCTCCAATTCAAGCAGGATCAGCTCTCAGACAGCTGTTTTGTGCTATTCTCTTTCACTGTACTCCTGCCACTCCAGAGGCCTTATGGGACAGATTCAAGTACTCCATTTGTGACAATTTTCAAAACAGGCTGCAACATATGAAGCAGTATTGAGACAGAGTCTTTACTGATGAGGAGGTCTATGGCTATGGCCTTTATCTCATTGATGACAACTTGAGGAATTTAAGCAAAACTCTTGAAGACTTTCCAAATATGCCTGAACCTCAACAAGTTTGGAATGCAATTCCAGGTGATTAGCCTCTACATGAAGACTTG
This sequence comes from Termitomyces sp. DKA64, assembly GCA_017657295.1. Taxonomy (NCBI): domain Eukaryota; kingdom Fungi; phylum Basidiomycota; class Agaricomycetes; order Agaricales; family Lyophyllaceae; genus Termitomyces; species Termitomyces sp. DKA64. The sequence continues at coordinate 4,511 of JAGGAV010015771.1, forward strand.
ACTTGAAATGCTAATCAAATAAATACAGGCAACAGGCCCTTATAAGAAGAATCAGATTATGATGCTGAGGGGTTGGCTAAAAAAGTTGACAAAAACAAGACCAAGTTCAATCTTGAACAGCTGGAGACTTTTGATGCCATTATGGACTCAGTGAACAACAATTTGCACAAGATGATATTCATTCACAGTGCTGGAGGATGTGGCAAGACCCTTGTCTACAATATTCAGGCTGCTGCTGTTTGTTCCAATGGACATATGGTATTATGTGTGGCATCATCTGAGATTGCTGTCTTATTGCTGGATGATAGCAAGACTGCTCATTCCAGGTTCAAAATCTCCATTCCTGTTCTTGACACATTCATTGCCAACATCAAGAGAGGAACTCATCTATCCTAACTCTTACTGCACACCAAAATTGTCATCTGAGATGAAGTCCTAATATAACACAAAAATGCTATTGACTGCATTGACTATACTTTTAGGAATGTCTTGGATGAAAATGTTTCTTTTAGTGGAATCACTGTGGTTTTTGGGGGTGATTTGTGACAAACTCTTCCAGTCATTCATTAAGGTCTCAGGCAGCAAATGATTGCTGCTTCACTTTGACAAGGAAGACTTTGGAATCACATTCAGGTCCACTACTTGGTCCAAAATATGTAGTTGGAACAGACTCCTAATAATACTACTCATGCAGCTTGGTTATTGGTTGTTGATGCTGGAAAAAGTTTGAGGATTGGAGGAACAGTTCAACTTCCTAGAACTATGATCTGTGATGACAATTCTGCCACTGGATTGATTTCTTCCACTTATCCTGATATTTGTCACCCTCAAAATAATCAGCATTATCTGGACCAGACTATTCTCTCTGCAAAGAACTCCAATATAGATGATATCAATTCAGAAGTTCTACAGAGGTTTTCAGAGAAAGAAAGAATTTTGCAGAGTGCAGACTCAATCCAGTCTAATGATGGAAATGCCAATGAGCTGGCACTACAACCTATGGAGCATCAAAGCCAGTAGCTTGCCTTTGGCTCATCTGGTTCTGAAGGTTGGGGTTCCTGTCATGCTCCTCAGGAATCTAGATTTAATCAAGGAACTTTGCAATGGAACAAGAATGATTGTCACCTATATCAGCAACAGAGTGCTCAAATGTTGCCTTATTAGTGGAGACACCAAGTTTGCAGGATCAACTGTTTTAATTCCAAGGATCAACTTTGATGTCTTTGAGGAGGATTTGCCTATTCCATTGTGCAGGAGACAGTTCCCAGTTCAATCAGCATTTGCTACAAGTATCAACAAGTCTCAAGGTCAATCAGCCAAACATGTTGGATTGGATCTCTGATCACCTGTTTTTGTACATGATCAACTCTATGTTGCACTTCTCAGTGCACATCTAAAAATCATCTCAAGATTATTCTGGCACCAGACAACACATCACAGACAACTGCAAATGTTGTCTATCCAGAAATTTCAAACAGTTTGCAAATGTAAGTTTCACTTTAGATTAAATAACATCTATTACTAACTTTTATGTATTTTAGCATATAAGGTAGTCTGTGTAGTGTAAAATAAATACTGATTGGACTTAACTAGAAATTCTGAATGATTTACAAATATAAGTTTTACTTGAGATAAAATAACATCCATGACTAACTTTTATATAATTCAGCATGTAATATAGTTTGTGTAGTGTAAAATTGAAACTCTTATTGGGATTGGACTTTTTTCCTAATATATCCCTGATAATGTAAACTCTAAAAATCAAAAGTATGATATAAATATGTTCAATTACTTCATATTAAGTTTCTCCCACTGTGAGTTCTGAGATTAAGGCCCTGACTGAGTACAGAAAAGTTTGACTAAGCATTGAGCTTTGTGTGCAAAGTTAGGGCTGGGACTAAGCACTAGGTTTTGAAATCAAGGCCCTGACTGAATGCAACAAAGTTGGGGCTGGGACTAAGTATCAAGTTTTAAAATCAAGGCCCTACCTAACTCAGTACAGCAAAGTTGGGGCCAGGACCAAGCACTGAGTTTTGAAATCAAGGCCCTAACTGAGCACAGCAAAGTTGGGGCTGGGCCTAAGTATTGAGTTAGATGTCAAAGCCCTGACTGAGTGCAGCAAACTTAGGGCTGGGCCTCAGTTAGTGGTTGGGGGTTGAAGCCCCCCACAAGATAGACCCATGCCAACAGCACGGGGCATAGCTTGTATGTATGAAACATACCAATGGATAACAAACGGCTGTCTAAAAAAGGTTTACATGATCATTGGTACATTCATACATATTATATCAGCCAGACCTAAAACACAATAAATAGATAATGTACAGTGATATATATATGTGATACATAGAGATTCTCTACAACCCGTTTTCGTAACTCGGGTATAAGATGGAAATGATATTACAAGTAAAACATGGTGTCTTTCAGAGCAGGCCCAGAGACACCATTATGCCATGTTTGGGTAGCTTCCCGGAATACCTGTTCTTCAGCATCTTGCCCGCTTTTGGTCGACCCACCAGAAGAGCCTAGGCCTTGGAGAAGCCTATGCAAGTAGCATCGTCCACGCTCACATGCGAGATCTGCATAGTACGCAGGCGAGACAAGACTCACAGCCTTTGTAGCTCGCGCAAACATGTAAGAAACGGCGTTTGTCAGACCTTGCAGCCGGTCTGCTTTGAAACCAATGTCGTCGTGCACGACATAGTAATGAGTCGGGCGTGTAGTACCTTGAAGCCCACCGTGAGCTAGGAGGGCACATTAAAAACTCTTCGTATCGATGTCACGTATCAGGAGTGGAAATACCTTGAAGAAAAAAATCGAAATGATAGACTGATGTAACACCGCGGTCGACAACTGTTCCTGGTTTAGGATTTCCATCCCTGTCTGCATTCTCCTCTTCTGTTGGGAAGAAGCGTGTGTGATGCCGTTTTCCCTGTCAAGTCAAGTGAGCTGGCTTGTAACAGTTGAAGATTGATTAATATTGATTGGTAGGCTTACACAGATGACGACCGTGATCTTAGGTTTATAAGAGGCTTTGGCTTGGTTAAATCGAATACAAGCTTCTCGAATGGCAGGCAATTCCTCGTCAATGACGATTTGGAATTGGCCCTGCAGCCGAATTCAGGATGTTGAACTTAACAAGATACATGTAGTTATACTCACCTCAGACACACCGTCGCGGTACACCAGTATTCTCTGAGGAAGTACCTGATTTTTCTTCTGGAAGAGTGTGAGACGCTCCCCAACCAACTTCGCCAAATTAGTGACCATCTGAAGACAACGATAAGTATGTTTGTTCAAATTCTATCCCGAAGCATGCACCTCTTTCTTTGTTTCTTGTATCTCCATGCTGGCAGGATACTGCGCAAAGGAGTCGTCGCAACTGGCCACGACGGCAGCAATTGAAGGAGTACCCTTCGTACTACCAGGCCCAGGGTGGGTGACGTCTATACCCATAAGCATTGTGGGCATTTGCTTCAGCCAGTCCATGTTGGCTGGGTCAAGTGCATGGCTGAAATTTCACATCAGAAATACTGCAGAATCTAGCATATATGACAAACCACACACTTCACACCACCCAATTTCATATTAACTTTGAGGGCCACATTTGCGAAGTACTGCAGCTGTCCTACAAGATAAATGAACGTCAAACATGTTCATCGGGAAACGATCGTAGACTGACCCTTCTCCTTGCGAATTTTTGCCGAATGCACGCAAACAGTTGCTGGAAGTGTGCCATGCTCAATAAAGGCTCTTAATTAAAGTAAGGATGATTACCTACCCAAGTCCAAGTATGAGTCACATAGATGCTTAATCCCGGAATATATGTGCTTATCACCATTCGACAAGATTACTAGCACAAGAGTCGGTTTGAGCTTCATCGAAACGAGGGATTTGCGAATGGCCCCGATGGCCTGGGCACGTGGTGGATCTGTTCTGTCTTTCCTTGGCAAGTCACACTGCACAACAGCTGGAAGGGAGTTGTTTACGTTCATGCCGCTTTTCCTGCACATATCAGCAAATCCTTTCATGGTCTTCATCAATTCAGGGTCTGAGGTGCTCAAAAACTCGTCGCGATGGTTGCCATCCTTAATCAAAAGAACAGCCCAATTGGTCAAGGTAGCACCTTTTGCAAAGCGAACATCTCGCAAGTTCCAGCTGGCACGGTCGTCAACTTGAGCTGTTCCGGCTCCATATCTGATCCCCGGTGGTGGAAGTATCCGGCCAGGAACAATGGCCATCTCAGTACCGATAGAAATACCAAAGGCCCCAAGAGGGTCAGCACCTTGACGGAATCCCAACTCGTTAAGCCCTCGATCTACAATGGTGGTGGCATTGATGTTGGGCGGCTTAGCTGCATAGGTGATCATGCTAGCGGTGTGTTCGTCCGTCAGCTTCCCCCGGAAGGGTTGATTCGGCAGTATCTCGCAGAGTTCAGCCGGCAGATAGTTGGCCTTGGTACCCCCAACATCAACGAGAGGAAGATCCGGCTGTTGCAATGTGATCTTGTACTCTAAGAAAAGCAAAGTATGTTAGGAGTCTGCCATTCGAGTAGGAAATAGTCTGACTTCGCTTGAAGTAGGTCTCCACGGTGACTTTCCCATATTCATCTGTATCAAATGTATGCTGCCTAGCATTGAATGACGCTAATGACTTCACCGTCTTCTTATAACCTAAATGTGTTGTCTTAATTCGTACACCTTTGACAAAGGCATTGGCGCGGGCACCAAAGCTGTATTCCTGGAATTCGACCATGGCCCGCGCTAGATTTCCTGGAGTGTAGAAGGCAGTCGTGCATACTGAAAATTGTGAGACAAAGGTAATGCGACAGAAAGGAGCCGCTTACCGTTGACGTTGACCATTAACTGGTTATGGGAAGGTCGTACAGACGAGTAAAAGCCTTTCCATGCCTCCAGGCCGCCACCAAGGTATGCGGGAGACGCCTCCGATGGGAAGAAGAATCGGTTTCTGCCTATCATAACGCCACTACCACCTGAGCGATTAGGGTGAGATGAAAGGACAACATTCAAAGCTGATAGGACGGGTAAAATATCATATCCTCTGTACTGGGGTTGTCCCTCGAGGTAGCTGGTAATCAGAATAAGGACAGAAATTGCGGGTTTGTAGCGCTCGATTACATACTTAAGGAGGCCTTGGGTATCGATGTCACGACTATATTGAATTGTGAGAGTATATTCTGGGCCATTTGGTTTCGGGCCATCTTCATCCTCATCGAAAAAAGGGACTTCGACTGTCAAGGGTTGATCTAGCTTCTTGGCCGAAATGAGCTTGCTCGAATGATCATGAGCGACGTTGCCTTGCAGGCCTTTACGTGCCCAATCGCGGGATAGTTCTGCGAGTTGAAAAATCCGCCTCCTTACTCGGCGCATCGCCGTCCTATTGGTGGGTGATATCGTAACTTCGTATTCATAAAGAGGACGTTTTGGTATCTTCACAGGGAAAAAGTTGGCTCGGAGTTTCACTTGTTTCCCTCCAGTACCGAAATCAGGTCGCAAAGGAATGTCATCTTGGTTTAGTTTGATGTCCTTGAAAGAAGCTATCAGAGCCAATTCCGACTTGTCCGACAGGCGTGCATCGATCGTTGCAAGACCTGGCGGTGCAAAGATACTATTGCGTCAACATTAGACACAAGCTGTAGGTAGATGTCACTTGAAGTTGATTTACCCTCCGTGTTCTCTCAGTCCACCTCCTCGACCACGACCACGGAAACCACCACGATCGCCGCCGCGAAAGCCCCCTCGGTCTCCACCCCCTCGAAATCCACCTCCTCTGAATCCACCTCGATCGTCTGGACTACCTCGCCCGGAAGGACTTCCTCCTCTACGAAATCCACTTCCTCGAAATCCGCCTCGATCGTCTGGACTACCTCGCCCGGAAGGACTTCCCCGGTCTCCACCTCTACGAAATCCGCCTCCTCGAAATCCGCCTCGTTGTCCATCGTCTGGGCTACCTCGCCCGGGAGAACCGTGACCTCTGAACCCGCAACCACGCCCTCGGTCGGCGCCTCGTTGAGACATAAATCAAGCTAAATGTGAAAAGGAAAAGGACTTTTCGTTGTGTGAGATGATGTAACAGTGCAAGCCCAGGTGGCCCCACATGGCCACAGGGTCCCAAGCAAGGGGGACTGCCTTGTACTTGCTGTCTTCATGCTGTTTCATTACATAATATCCCAATTCACCGGTACCTAGCTTTAAGCGCCCAAAGTCTTTAAAGTTATCCCGGGACCCCGTTCGGTGGGCCATTTAACTCAGCGTCGAGTACATGGGTGTTGTATGTAAAGCGCTACAGTACACTGTTATCGAATTCATGGCCAGAGAGAAGCTCCAAAGAACGAAGCAATCAATTCACGACAGAAATCCTGAGAAACATCTAAAACAGTGCTAATGTTCTACTTATGTCCGATGTCTATGATGACGCCAACTCGAACTTTCCCAAAATCTGGTTCTGGATGACCAATAAAAGAGCATAGAGCATCTCAACCCGCTAAAAAAAGCTAAATCAGTACAGTCGTGGGGCTGAATGGAAGCTCAGATACTGACAGGAAGTGATACCCCCCTCTCTTGAGCCAACCGCACCACAGCCCCAAAGATAGTCTCAACCTCAATGGGTTGGCCTTTCTCGGCATCGATCATCATGCTCGGCTTGTGGAAACTTTCAGGGACGGCATGCAACTTTCTCGTCTTCTCAATCACCTCGTCTGGCAGCGTGGAAGGGATGCCGTCTCTGGAGTCTGGATATCCAAGAGCTCGTGCTGTCCACGTTGTTAAATTCAAGTCAACACAGAGGAGAGTCTTTTTATACCGAGGACTACAAGTTCAGCTAGAGTTGCTCTTATTGTAGGAATGGTATATTCTTTGATCAGATGTGCCGTCGTCGGTGATACGTACGGCGCATAGAGTTTTGAAGGATCAGAAGGGGGTTCCCGAAACAATGCTGGGACACGGTGGCTGCCATTTTTCTTGTTCAGCGACAGGAGGAAGGATTGTAATTCCCAAGCTCACCGTGTGAGTGTGGAGAACGAAGAGAAGGCAACGTTCCAAAAGTTCTTGGAGAACTTCTGACGTTGCACCTCTGGAGCAATGGTCACATCTGTGCCACCTGCTGTGAGGACGGCACTAAGGCCCTCCAGCAGGGCTGCTTCTATCTGGGTATTCGTTACAGTCGTAAAATCGTTGTGGCGGTAAACTCCAATGATTATTCGATTCTGTCAATCCAGCAGATCAGGGATAGAAAGTTTACATTTACTGTCAGACTCTCAATTGACTTACCAGACCGCCGTGCTCAACGACATTAGGCTGTAGCAGATTAGTATTAATCCAGAGTGCGGTACCAACAATACTTGGCTCCTTTCCAATCTGTTTGATAGCGTGATAAAGATCGGCTTCCACACCGAGGCCATTTTGCAAGATCACGTAGGTGGGCTGAGGATACTCATCTGCATAAGGTGCAGAAATAAGAGGCTTCAAGATGCTAGGAGTAGTCACGCGCTCCGGGACGGCTTTCGAAGCGATAAACACGTAGGAGTAGGCCCTGTCTGCAGCTTCCTTGACAGATCTGAGCGCTGGAAGATTGTCAGGGAATCATCATATGACATAGTATGCTCATACTTCGATCAGGTCGCCACCCATTGATAGCCCCATACTTAGCACTCTCGATTCGGAATCCATGCTCTGAAAATATATAATTAGCTTCCTGGAATATGTTGAAAAAGGACGACCTGACCTTGGATTGCATCGTAGTTGCTTCTCGCAACAGCGGTCACGCGAACGAGACCACTCCTCTGCAGAACGAACGCGTCTAAATCAATCGCATAAGATGATCAAGCTTAAAATCTTATAGTAACCGAATTACACACATATTGCGCCAACTGCGCCGAATCCAACAAGGAGAACATCCTGGACTGCGGCTGCCATTGAGGAAAGTCGAAATGAAAAGATCTCGGAAAATAGTGGAGATAACGACCCGGCTATCGCGCGCTATCGGACCGGCTGTATGTAGGTCATAGAATTCACTAGATAGCACAGTACTAACCCCCTTCGAAGACCCTCAGTTGTAGTGGTCGTCAAGCATGAATGATCTAAATAAGAAATTGTTACGAGACGAGAGATGCAGTAGCGTGCGATAAACACCTCTGCAGCTGAAGGCTAGTTATGAAGAGGGCGACGTTGCCATGCCTCGAATCCAGGTTGCACCCAGGAAAACTGTAAACCCATTGCAGCAGTACATGCTTGAAACAAGAATGAACATTGCGAGCCTAGAAGAATACCGATTCCATCACAAGATTCTCTTGATGCACTCTGAGAACTGTTGTTTGCAATTGTTGGCTTGGTAAAGTTCGCAGCAGTTACGATTGAGATTCTACTCAGGCCGAGACATAAATCATTCAAAGCATTGGTTTTTATTCATATTTTTGAGACCCGATACAACTCTGGTCAACATTAGGGACACCCAAGTTGAAACACTTCGTCAACTGAACGAGTTGCTGAGCGATGGCGATGTGACAAGTCGCGCGATGTCGCCACGCGAAGAACATTACAGCGGAGGGAAACACGCGCTGTCGAATGGTCAAACGTCTTTTATTGATGTTTGTCCAAGCCAACACACATTGGGGCGATTACTCTGTAATGTGAGATAAGCATATTACGATGTGAGACAAAAAAAGAACGCAACGCACTGGAACGAGCCCTCATCTTTCTGCGCTTGCGCCTAAGCCTGCGAGACCTCTTTTTCTTCCACTTTTCTCTCATTCTGCAACATAAAGAGTCAGACGGATGATGAAGAACGAGAAGATACGGATCGTACCTGTGAGTTAAATGGACGAACTAGAGAGTGCGTGAATTGTGCGGATTGCTTAGTATCCAAGGTACTATACAGTTATTAGTCATACTTTCCCATGCGCCATGATTTACCACCCTCGAGCCTGCAAGTGTGCGCGCGTTTCGAACGCCGCGATGAGCAAGCGCAAGCTCCTCCCGACAGCTCTTCACTCTGAGCTCACAGAATATTCCTCGCTAATACGTGCTCTACGTGCAAATGACTCTCTCGATATCACGTCTCATCTAGCAAAAGCCAGCTTCAACCCTGACTCCAAATCCAATACCAATCTTACTGATTCTGATACCGATGATGGCAATTCACAAGAAGATTTACAGCATGAAGGCACTGATGCTGAAGATGAATATGATATTGACACAATGACCAATTCCAACCCTCCGATGAGCTCCGCTCTTCCCTCGCGTTACATTTCTCCCAGGTCTAGTTCCCCGATCGAGGGTTCTCCGAGTCCTCGGCCTCGAAAACGCAAGAAGCAGTCCCTGTCTTCTCCTCCACAGCGAAGACGTGACGCATGGACGCGTTGGCCTCTCCTCGCCGATGACATGCATGTGCCTGAGTGGAGCTTCGAAGACGAAATTGGATATCTTGCAGAGCATATCTTGCAGCACCGGTCTTTAAGTCCTCTCCCGCCACATGAGATAAGGAAAAAGGCCGAGAAACATGACAATCCTGATTCCGAGGACATTGAAGATGTTGATCCGCCGTATCTTCCTCATCTAACACAAGCAGCATCGAATTATCTCTCTACTATTCTCGCACTGCTTGTGGCGCATACCCCCAACCGCCCAGACAGCCAACAAAATCGTGTCGAGCCTATGGGTTGGCGTGGCCTTCTGGACGTGTTAAGTTCATGTGGTGATCCCAATGTCGCTGACCCAAAGTGTGTTTTACCATTCGTGTTGTGTACGATAACTTTGTACGATCATTTCTGTAATAGGATTCTCAGTTCTGTTAAAATGCGCATGGAATCACTATATAGTACCCATGAAACAGCCGAAAAGCCTAATTCAGATTCTCTAGGCAGGTCCCGTCCTAATAGTACATTGGCTGATACTGACATTGTAGTAATCTAGTAGAACACAGGATCCGATGCAGTCTTAGTGCGAAGCAGAAGCTGAGAGGCGAACTATCGTCGCTACCGAATAGTCTTCTTAGCTTTCCAGATACTCTGGAGGATGCCATTCCTCGTCGGCTCTCTGTGAAAAAAACCAGTAAAACACAACCCAAGACTCCTGTTTACGTAGAAGATGGAGAATCCGAATAATAAAGTATAAGTATGTGTTGGTTTACCCCAATTAATTGGAGTGCTGTCCGTCTCTGTTTTCTACGATCTCGCTCCGCCCCTAAAAGCCTGGAGGGTTCCATTGCAAGCATACCTATTTGGAGGATGACTACATCTCATCTACCTCGTTCACCAGGCGCTTTGGCTCTCATCAGTGCACTCCGGCTGGTGTTACATATGGATTTACACTCACAAAATGCGAGTTGAAAACGTTAGATTGACAATTTCCTCGATTTTTCCCTACGTTACATGCCGCCGCCATCTATTGCAAGGCTTCCTATGAATGTACTGTGTGGCGATGCCTGTCATGACTGGTCGATGTAGGTTGGTAAGTATCGAGTAACCTGGATTGCTGCATACTTCATGGACGGTTCCATCACGCATCGCGGGAAGCTTTGTCGATATTGCACCCTCGACCCTTCCCTTGGGTCGGTTTTCAGTGTGCCAAATCCAAACATCGATTTTTAAGGCGTTCCAAAAACGTTTCATGAGGACAGTTAGACCATACGACCTTCGGCGAGTACTTCCAAATCCAGGATGACTTCCTCGAATTTTCTGCGCCACAAGATATTTGGGGCAACTCTGAGTCCGATATTGTTAACAATAAGTGTTTGAGCTAGGATTTTCTGTGGATCAGTTTGCATTGCGGGACCTCAATTGCAGTTTACTTAAATTATGATCGCTCTCCTGTTAGTGTTAAATCAGATCGCAACCGTACTTTAAGCCTAACAGCTGATAACTGATTGAAATGGTATGGATATCATGAACGGTGACACCAATCATTATTCGTCAGGATATAGATGATAATCCTCTTGGGGGCCACTTCAGTGCTAGTCTTTGGGAAAGGACTTCACCATCCAACTTCGCCTTTATATCATCTTTCTAGAAGGCAGTTCTCGGTGCATTGAGACTATCATCAGGCTGACGTACCTTGACGCCCCGAGGGAGGTACAGCGTGCGCAAGAATTCTCCAAACTTCCGTTCAAGAACAGCGTAACCACGCCCATCATGTTCTGTCGACGTCTTAGTCTCGGTAGCCCTTTCCTGGCAATCTCAAAAAAGTCGCTGTGACCGTGTTGCTTTCGGAGTTCTCCATCCAAAATTATGAACAAGCAACACGTTTCTATAGTACATTTCACGTGCAGACCTTGGCCTGAGAAAACTAGCCTTTACCTTGGGCCTCCGCAGCTTCGACACTGGAGCGGGGTTGTTTGTTATCGTCAGGTTGACGAAAGCTGAAAGAATCGTCAAGTCTAATTGAAGTGGTAGAAGAAAGATGATATTGTATTGGTGGCTTGACCTGGCTTGAGGACTCGAGTTTGAATTTTCTGGAGAAACGACGAAACGATTTGTGGTTTTCAATGGCCATTGAATAGTGGTTCATACAAGGATGTCCGATCCAAAAATTTCTATCCTTCCCATACATCCCATATGAAGTGATAGGTGATTGTTAAGTGCAAGAATTACTTATATATAGATTTTTGCAGAGAAAGTGTAAAAAAGTGGGAAGAAGTGAAGTTGGGAAGAGTTGGAGAACATCGGAGATTGATGGTTCTACAGACGCCGCAAAATGCCGCCCTTTCGCTCCTTCTTGGTGGAAGATATTTCCCATGGAAAAAGTCTGAAATAAACTGTTATGCCAATATTCTGCATTGTGTGTACATTGCAAATCATTGCAAATGACATAACACGCTTCTTTTCACATCTCAGTTTGTCGTGTTTCTATATAGAACACTCCCAGCAAAATCCACCAGCATTCAACAAGTTACTGTAAATTATTTAGCGACTAAAGGAGCTCCGTATAAATATCCCTCAAGTGTACATACTGTCATTTTTACTTTCCATTACGAGTCAGACTCAGAAGTGACACCAATTCCACTACCCAGCTCAAAAATTGTTTCCAATAGTTCGCGTTCGAATTCTTCGCTTGGATCTAACATGATAGGGTTGACAGAGGTAGTATCATGTTGGGACTCGTCCTCCCGTCTAGAAGAGCTTAGAATCTCCTCTCGTGATGGGATTGGGAGGCTGCAATCTTAAGTCAGGAATCGCTATGGTAGGAGACCCGAGACATACCCTTCCTCCTGACGGCGCAGTTGACCAAACATTCTCGCTTGCGAGCGCACCTCAGCACGAAACAAGTTGACCTCCTCAACGATGAGCTTCTTCATACCCTCAATGCTATCCTCCTCTTCAAATCCGAAATCAAATTTCTTGTTGAAGTTTGAGCACGAATCCTGTTTTGATCAACTGAGGTGAACATACTTTGCGGCAGACGGGCTCATTGGCAGGATGATGCCATGAAACAAAGTAAGGGTGATTCAGAGCATCCTCACAACTAATTCTTTTGGTTGGGTCGAAGCACAGCATCCGAGAAAGGAGATCAATGGCCAGAGGATTTGCGCCAGGAAAGATGGTCGAAAATGGAATTCTAGGCTTGTAGGGAAGCGACCGAATATAATCTTGAGCCTATCCAGAGAATACTTAATCAAGAAATCTTGTAAGGACAAGCTACAGACATACACGTGAAGAACTTATACGTCGTAAGGTGTCTTCGGATGGTGTTCCAACGTAATGAAGCACTTGGTTGAGTTGGTCAACGTAACTGAAGACCAGGCAATTAGAGACACTCTCAAGCAACAATGTTTTTTGACTAGTACGTACTCCCGGCCTCTAAAGATCGGCTTCCCTCCAAGCAATTCAGCCAAAATACAGCCCAACGACCAGATATCTATGGCTGCGGTCTTAGAACCAGTGATTAGATGAGAACGCTTGAAGCGTATGTGTTATACCGCACATAGTTGCCAAAACTTAGCATGATTTCAGGTGCCCTGTACCATCGTGTGGCGACGTATTCGCTCAGAATCAAAGAAGCTTGATGGCCGGAAGAGTGACCTCTGGCTAATCCAAAGTCACAAATCTTGAGTTCGCAGTTGGCATTGACTAAGAGGTTGCCTGGCTTGATATCACGATGCAAAACATCGGCGGAATGAATATACTTCAATCCGCAGAGAGTTTGATATATAAAGAATTGAAAGTGAGCATCCGTCAGAGGTTGCTGTGAACGGATCTACAGTGAAGTGTCGACGAAAGAAGCTGACAAGGAGTATTGTTACTTACAATTGAGTGCAGATCTGCCTCCATGAGTTCTTGCTGGGAATGAAGTCGTCAGAAAGCGCGAATATTAAGAGGGGCATCATGCTCAAAGTCTTGATACTTACGTAGAGGTACACCTCATCGAAATCCTCATTAGATTGGATTACAATGTCCATATCATACAAACATGTAATCTACGAGTCATGAGTGGCTACATATGTGGAGAATGTCGCGAAGATACGTACATTCTTATGGCCGCGAAAGTGATGTAAAAGTCTACAGGTCGTGTATGAACAGCGGTAAACGGAAAATCACCATAAGCACTTGCCTGATCTCGCGTAAGCACCTCTTGGTGAGAATACGCTAAATTATGAGTGATAAGGTAAAAACGCTATAGCTGCAATGATAAAGCATACCTTGGTGTTAATGTGGGTAATTTTCTTTATGGCACATTTATCGCCAGTTTCACGGTGGGCGGTAGCAACGACGCATCCATAAGCGCCCTGACCAAGCGCCTTGACGAATTCGTATTCATTATCAACGACAAAGGTAGTATCGAGGGCGGTAAAGCTATGCCTCTGCATGGTTGCGTTGGGGTGAGAGGGGGAGAAACAAGAGGCGACCAAGAACTGTAATAGTGAGTATCGAGTCGAAGATCCAATCGATCATCTGAACGGAATGATCCAAACATGGCGCTGTGGTTACCACAGCATTAGCCTGCGAATCCTCCGCGAATGTCGTGGACGACACTTCTCTGGCGGTTCCGATAAAGAACTGAAGGCAACTGAAGAAGCCAAAATTGTGTCATGGAGCCGTTACTCGTCGCATAACTCAAGCAACTCAGACGTTATTCAAGCAGAGCACGTCAGCCAGACTCCCAGGGTACGAAATTGACGTGTGGTTTCAGATTCACGGTGAGAAGCTATAGCGATTCTCGAAAACTGCATTTGTTCAGAGAAGTTCTTCGCAGTTCAATTTAGTCACCGAGAGGCTCAGATCGTCATTATTTGTATGTCAGAGTTCATCATGTTGGGATCATGCTGACTGAAAGGAGCATAGCATTTCGCGGATCGTGCATAGCGTGGCAAGAACTGAAGGGAGCTGAACGTTCCGGTAAAAATTCGGAATCTGAAAATATTATCTGCTAAATCAAAATCCGCCTTATCGTCCAAACCAGGACAAAGACTATAAACACCATTGGCATTACGCTTGTGGAGATCGCCCGGCCTAGTTCTTAATCAATACTGTGCATCCAACTCCATCAACGCGGGAGTAATCCGTTCCTGGATCACATGTGCACATTGCTACTGCTAACATAAAGCTCACAACACTACCCAAGGACAAGTCTACCGACGAGCGAAAAAATTAGGATGGCGTCGACGTCAATGTCCTTCCTACTCCAGATCATGCTCTAACGACATAATCACTGGAGAGGCGAGAATGATGGCCACCGAACTGAGCCGTAAAAAGCCGTGCACAGTTGATATCCGCTTGTTCACAATGTCAGGCATTGATTTACCTGCAGCTTGACTCATGGTCGAGAGAACAGTGCCTGAAACCTGTCTATTGATAACCGTGACAGGGACCCGCAGCTCTTGATCTGACACCATATAGAGTTTGCAAAGCACGGATACCATCAAGGAACACATGCAGCAGGTCTGCAGAAAAGACTCAATGGTTTGTCAAGCTATGATCGTGAGTGTTAACTGCTACTGAAGGCGGTGAAGAGTTCGGACGGGACACGAAAGTAGTGCTGAGTGAGGCCGCAATAGAGGATAGATAGCGATGTGCTGCACAAGACATGCAACACAGGGTTGTTATCATCGTGGCTGCAAATATGTTTCCTGAGTTCCACGTAACATCGTGATTTCGAGTCGATGTACTTAGGCTACTGATAGAAGCGCACAACAACCCAAGAAATGGATCTGTGGGACTTGGGCATCCACCACTATAGTGGGCGAGTTTTCAGTCTCTTCGGCATCAAACCACCAGGAGGAGGCACTCGAGGAACTCTTGTTCATCCTGCGCCAGTGAGGGGGGTAAAGAAATTGAGCTATCAGTACCGCTTTGTAGACAGCTCTCGATGCGAGCATGGCAATAAAAAACAGTCCTAGCACTTCAGAGGCACCAAGTACCCGCGACAGTTATAACTCAACACTGAAGGATACATTACCCAGGTCCGATCAAAAAAAATCTGTTTCCGTCACCCGGTCAGGGTCACGTTACTGACGATTCGTCCTGCCCACACCATGTTACCTTCCTCGACGCGACCCCGCCGCGCCTCGCGCGCTGCCTACCTCTCCTCACCCACATCTCCAGTTGCCCTCCCACCTCTTCCTCCCACCGACCTTCAACATGCCCTGAACGCCAAAAAATACACCTCAGGCAACAATGACGTTTTGGAATTCATTGGGGACCGCGTCGTCAACCTCGCTTGTGCACTCATGGCATCAAAACTCAATCATAGCCCCGATCAACAAACACTCTTTGCCAGAAGGCTCAGTAACAATGATACTCTCGGCCGCATTGCGCATCAGTTGAGGCTACCCCAGCATGCAAATGTTCGTCTTGACTCTGCGGATCAGCGTGCTGTTGAAGCGTGGTCGAGGTGTGAATTGGGCTCACCGCCAAAGCTATTTGCAGATTTATTTGAATCATATATGGGTGCACTGTTTTTGAGGCATGGTTGGCATTACACTTATGCATGGTTGAAAAGGGTCTACGAGCCGATTATCGCTGCCGCTTCTCGAGACGCGTTCTCAACTACTGGAGTTGCTCCTTCATTTTGGTCCGTACCTGATACCCAGCCGTGGCCTCAGCGGACACAGTTGGCTTTCGAGTACTTCATAGATGAACGTGGGGCCGAAATGCAAGAAGCTATAAAGGTGGTAATGCAGTCGCTCCCCAGGCTCGAAGTGTCGTCTAGGAGAGAGGAGGTAGGGATGCAGCTGCTCAAGCTTTGGATATGTGAACTTATTCTTGGCGTGTATCCCGAGATACATTGTGCTCGTGACCGTGGTGCACACTTTCTCTCGCGCATCACCGATGCTCTCATGTCGGATGACACGCTCGGCCATCTTGGACTTCTTCTATCTTTGTCCTCGTATCTGCCTCCCTCAGACCCAGACTTCCTAGTAGCTTGCCCTGTCTTTAGCTCGATTAAAGAAAAGGATGCTGCGGAAAATATCGATGGGGCTAAACCCAAAGTCGCAAGTATTCTCAAGGCTCTTATTGGTGCTTTCTACTTGCGTCATCCGACGCAAGCGCGAAAATGGGGGCATAAGTGGCTCACACCGCTTGTATGCTGGACTATTAGTACACTTCTGCGTGCTGGCAGGCGAGTATTGCTTCTCGATGTCGGTGTGTCCACTGACTCGGACATCATACCTTCTTTCCTCTTCCTCTGTTTTGTGTGGCGTCTTCATGTACTCCCTGTCTGTTCTGTTTCTATGTCTACTCTAGGCATTGCCCCATCATTGGTCCTTCCCTTCTCGCTTCCCCCGAGCCGACCCCTTTGGCCAAGGACGAGTCAAATCAATCCGACACCGTCGTCGACGCCCTCCTCGAGACTTTCGAGCACCTCGCCATCGACTCCAAACCAAAGAAGACCTGCATAAAAATGTCTCCGAAAACATCAAACGAACTACAAAAGACAAAAACCAAGACTAAGAAATACACCATCAAGATCAGCACATCATGGCTCTTTGGCTTTACGTGCCCGAAAGATACCGTCAAAGGCGATGAGAAGAAGCTCCAACTCGATCTTGACATGGAATTGGACCCGTACAAACTCCTCGACGAAGGACGCAGGTTTCCTGCTCCCGAGGCTGAAAAGAACATTCCTGGTCAGGTCGACGAGGATAAAAATGACAATATGATATCCGATTTGAAGCAAACGGAAGATGCCAGTACGAGGGAAGCAACAGATCTGCCATGTGAAGACTCGGACGGATCGCAAGATATGGAATTTTCGTCGTCATCTAGTGGAACCGAATCAGATATGGAACTTTCTTCGGAGGAGGAAGACACGGGTGAAGCTCGGGCGAGTGGAAACATAGAGGAACGTGAAGATATCAAGAAGAACGACGAGGAAGAGAGGGAAGATAGCCTGACAAGGGCTTTGGAAGGTCTCGAGATCAATCCGAATGGAACCGGGACAGAAAAGAGTACTGGGGATTCATCGACGCCTGCGACTTGTTCCGAAGGCTCAACTTCTTTATCGTCTGGACCCTTTAGCCCTCCCGACCTGTCAAAATTGCCGAAGATCGGCAAAGAAAAGAAGGACCGCGACGTCGAACCAACGACAGAGGAAGACGAGCTCGAGGATATGGAGTTTTCAACATCTGA
>JAGGAV010015772.1:0-21954 GCA_017657295.1 Termitomyces sp. DKA64
ATATGATGCATTCCTGTAAACACCCATTCCAATGTCACCTGGAGTGGCCGGATACTGATAGATAATAAACATTTGACCTAATCAAAGAGAGATGAAATTACATCATAAATCAACTCATGCGCCCCAGTAACAGAAATGTATCGAAGGGCCCGAATTGTAGGCTTTTCTTCGTCAGATTTGGATAAGACTGCTTGTAGCACTCCAAGCTCTTTCAAGGGAAAGAGAGCATTTGGTCCTGCTAGAGGTCAGCGGTGGTGAAACATAGAGATATCCTATCATAATTACCGAGACCAACTCCAGCTCCAACCTCCTGGAAACTTGACTAGAGCTTCAGCGTCAATGAGCGAGCGTGGCCATTATAAACCCTTCATTTACAGCCTGTTCGAAAATTTCTACATCGACCCCGGCTTTTCTAAGCCCAATAGCACTATCAAAATGGAGATGTCATTCTTGTTTCCTCAGGAAAAGTCCCAAGGTCAAAAGGGCCTACCAAACAATACCGCTCATTCCGCCGCCCACAATGGCAACTCGAAATTCCTTGCTCGGGCCTGTCATGGTTATTGATAGAGGGGCAATCCACGAATAGGCGCATTTAGACACTTTCTTTTATTATACTATACCTGGTGTGAGAATACATGCGGTGCGTGGATCATGAGGAAGTCATTGGATCAAAGTACTTGAGACCGAGACTAACTTTATGACTTGAGTTCTCACCCATCCGCTCCTGAGGGATCTTTAATAGAAACTTTCTATAGATTAAGCGACAGACACAGGCACATGAGAATAGAGCCTGTGGATAGTCATGTTATACGAGTCTGCACCCCTATGCACACCTGGCTGGTTGAGAAAACGGGACACTGTCTCCGGACCGGTGGGCCGTCATGACTCTCCAATCCGATTTGGCTTGCCGCCCGCGGATACGGCTTGCAGCTTTGTGAGTCTTTGAGAGTAAGGAGAGTTAGAATAAGAGACTGTCATCTGCAGGAGACTCATTCATTCGAGTTTAATACTCCAAGAACCCTTACGGCAATTCGTTACCCCAGTCCCTAAGCACGAACAGAAAGAGCAAGAAAAAGGCCTTGTAAGATAAATCACGACATCCAGATTTCGCCACTGACATGTGCCGGGAAGTGCACTATTTTTTTCTGTAGGCTTGTTCTCTCTATATACGGCCTCAAAACTTTGAGGGCATCTTGATGTACCTCTTAGCTAGCGACCTGTAATTTGTATTAAGGGCTCAATGTGACATGAGCTGTGTCGGCTAATGACCGAGTGAGAGGTACCGAGAGGACCGGGCAGGGCAAATGCATTTGTTTCGGGGGTCATTTGCATGAGGACGGAGAAAAATTTTCGAATCTCCGCATTAATTTTTTTATACTCAAGTGTATCAAGATATGTTTTGATAAAGAAAAAGAAAAAGTGAAATCATATCTTTAGAATAGCTGTTATAATGAAGATCTGTTTAAAGGCAGGTTGTCTCATAACCATGCCTGGGAAAGAGCCGTTTGAAGGTTCTTTTCTATTCTTCCTTTGTCACTTGTTTGTAGGTAACATGTTGAAAAGTGTCGGAGAGCATCAGGCTCTGGAAGATGGCTTTGTTGGGGCTGAGGTGCTTGACATCACTGACCTTGAGGTAGGAAGCCTTCATACTTCTGCAAGGGTTAGGTGACTTGGATTTGAGGTTGGTGACAAAAGTGCAAAAGAGATCAGAGACAAAGGTATTCACTGTGAGTTGAGGTGGTGGAGTACCTGCATTGTCACTGTCAGAACCATCATCATAGACTGGAGGAAGCAATCTTCTGCCTGGAGTGCCAATATAAACATGTCAGAAAGAGGTTTGTCACCCCAATGGATGATGTGAGGTAAACAATGTTGAGCATGGAACAAATGTGAGCTATTTGTTTATAAATAATACCCATTTTCAGATACTTTGCTTCTACCTCCTTAAAGGTCATCTTAAACCAGTAGCAGAATGTTGCACTGGGCATAATGGGACTACCAATCCTAGATGTGAATTCCAAGTTTGATGTGGACTTGAAGTTTACTAACTTAGTCACACTAGTCATACTTAGATTTTGTGAGAGTTTGGGGCTCTTTATAGTAAATCCTCACTTTCACAAGTAGATGAATATAATAGATTTATTGATTTAAATTCAAAAGCCAGAGATAGTCTCAAAGCAAGTGAATGGGCTCAAATAGTGTATTAAACTGAATATACCTGAAGCTATCCAGTCACTCCTAGGCCTAAGATGTCTGCTTCCTGGGGACTCTGAGCCATGGCAAGGGAATTGCTTGCCTGGAGACTTGGAATCCCCCCTCCCTTTATACTGTTTCCTCTGTGCATGGACCAGCATGTTTGACACATTGGCCTAGCTCATGTCTGGTGCATCCATTGTGGACTTGGCATGGTCTTGACACATCCTTGGGTGAACCCTTTGCCTGTCTCACAGGCTAAACTCTTTCTTCTGCTTCTTTTCTCTCTTTTCCATCCTCCATCTTCCCCATTCACTTCCCTTTCCTTGTTCCAGGGCAACTCCACAGGCACTGTGGTTGAGTGAAGTGGTGTAGGGTGTAGGGGATAGGGTTGTCAAGGAAGCAAAGGTGGGGGTGGTGTAGTGATCCTGGCTTGGATAGGATTTGATCCAGCTGGGCACAGCCACCTCTTTTGGCCATCACTCTATGATGGTCAGAGATCTAATGTACTTTGTATGCTTCCTTCTGGGCTGCCACATCCCCAGCTGCAGGATCATTGGTGATCAATAAGTGTCCTTTTTATTTTGTCTACTGTTTTTGACGAGCCTACAGTTTTTGGCTTTCTTTTTATTTAGGTCTTTCTAGACTTTTATTATTTCTTACTGTCTGCCTGTCTCTGTACTGAGACTGGCATGTCACCTCCCCCATGCTATGTACTAACTGCCCTCAGTCAGCCATAGTCAGGTATGTCCTTTCTTCTGCCCTTTTGGCCCCCTGATCTGCAGGTCAACTAGAAAATTTCTTTTTCCCAGTTCATAGAGTCAAATAAAATTATTTTATTATTGTCTCTCCCAACTGATCATCTCTGCCCTTATAAAGTCCTCATTTTTATGCCTCTCATCCCATTCCTCATCCCTCATGGCCCCACCTTATGTGCTGACTACATCATGTGAGATGGTTAACCTCAGGCCCTGCCCCCAAGTCATTATCATGACTTCTCTGCCAAAATCTATGACTTCTCTGTCTTCTATTTTCTCAGCCTCACCCAACTATGCTGCTTCTATCAGCATTGTGTTGTGATTTGTGTCATCTACAACCCCAGCTAAGGACTGTTTTGCTTTAGAGTACAAGCATATTTTAATTGAGGATTATTATTTTCAAAAACAAAATATCTCAGTTATTGCTAGTTTCTGACCTCTCCAACTCTTCAGTTAATTCATGCAGTGCTATTGACCCAAAAGAGATGTTCTTACTAACAACCTTAGTAGGTTTTTGTAGTTCTTCCCTTAGCTCTTTTAGCTTAACTGGTGTGATATCTATCCACTATTCTTATTCTAGGCTCTGAGGCACTGCTAGCTTTCTCCAAGCTTTATAAGGTATAATTCAAAATGCTGCCACTCTTGCTTGCCAAACAGACCCATCCAGCTCTGCTACAATGTACTTACCACCCCTGGTCCTGGCAATGACTACCATAGGTCTATGAAATCATGGCAACATTTTAGCACTAAAAGAGCTTTCAATAATCATATTCTTGATTAAGACCAAGTCCAAGGGTTTGAAATTAAAGTCTTTAATAGAATTCTTATATTCCTCTGCAAGGACAGTAGTGACAGCAAGGGTGACAAAGGCAATAGTGACAATGTGCCCTTGATGGAGGCCTAGCAACAACAGATGGTTGCTAGTAAAGCCAAGGGCAGCAATGTGACTATGCAAGAGCTGACCCTGCTAGCAATCATAATTGATGTGGAGTCCAAAGTCCTGGATACTGAGGCTGGTGACAAGGCAATGGAGATCAAGGAGGTTAAAAAAGAGAAGGGCCCTTTTCTAATAAGTACAAGTTCTTTTGATCACTGATTCTTTGTCACTAACTAGTTTGCTAGAAGGTCTGGACTCCAGCCCCTCAGTGATGGGTAGACAACAATGAGCTGGAGTGGCTAGGGGAAGACCTAGCCCTATCAACTCCTCTCATGTTGCCAGTGTTGCTAAAAGATCTCAAAAAATGTGTGGCACTGCTGGAGGTGAGGTTCAAGTAAGAGCTAGGGGTGGTTAAAGAAGATTTGTTGGAGGCAAGGGTGAAGTATGCAGTGGCAAAACAGATGGTAGCAATGTTGGCAGGGTACTGGGAGGACTGTCAATCCTTCTTGGACTGGCAAGAGGAGAATATAGTTGGTGAGAAGAATTGGGAGGGAAGTGAGCTAAGGAAGGTGCTTAGCAACAATGCTAACCTCAACACCTAGCAATCACCACTCCCTGTATAAGCATTTTCTTTTATTTGGTATTGGACACAGACTAGTCCCCTCAAGGGCCTTCATTTCTTCATCTGTATTGGTAGATTGGCCTCTTTAAGGGTCCCAAAAAATGTAACATATTGCTTGAAGTGGAAGGATAAGAAAGAAAGAAAAATAAAACATAAATTGGTAGAGGTCCAAATCAAGGAACAGAGGCAAAGGCAAAAGAGTTGGTATGTACTAGCAGCTACTAGTTAATGCTGGCAATTATAGGGAAAATGCTCAGTAGATCATCATGGTGAGAAAATCCCAAAGGTGTGCTAAGCATTAGTGACAAGTCACTAAGTGCAGCATCCTAATTAAAAGAAAAAATGGTTATAACAACTGTCTGTAAAATAAATAAATGGTGATATAACAAAAACAATGAGAAGACTTAGGCAAATTTTGGATGATGGTTTTGTTGAAGGAATTGTAAAGAGTTAGTAAAGCTTGGCAAAAGTTTCTAATCATCACCATCATTGGCCATGTTGCTAGCATCATCATTGTCCATAAGGTCAGTTTGTTTCAGTTCATGTAAATGAGAAGTGTCAATGTCAAAAATGTTGCTAGGTGCTGAGATACATTCTCTAGTGAAATATAGAACCAGGCAAAAGGCAGCTACTACAATGCAAGACTGAACTATCTAGTTCACATAGAATATAGGTGCCTCTACAGTTATGAGATATTACCTCTAATGAGCCAAGCAATGAGGCCTCATTTTCTTGTTATGCATGACTTCAAGTCTCATATTCCTCATTAGAACAAGGTCATCTGTCCTGAAGTTGTAGTCCCAAATGGTCATGGCATGTTCTGCTTCAAAGCAAATGGCAGCTAAATGTTAAGCACTGAGGACATTGTCATGTAGCCAGTTGAAGTCTTCTTAGCAACATTGAAGATTGATCACTCACCAAGCTATGAGGTTGGGAGACAACAAAATGAATTTGATAATGGTTGAAAATATGTAACATGCTGAGTAAGTAGCTGTACTCCACTTAGACTGATCACCATCAACAGCTTTGAAAAGAGCCTGACAAACATCAAAGTGAGGTCACTCCACTATACTGTTAGTGTGCTTGTTGTAGCCTAACACCCAGATATGATGCAGTTTATTCTTCTTTGCTAGGTAAGTGACAGCTTTCAGGATTAGTGTGCCATTGTTAGTAACAATCTTACTAAGGGCTCTCCAGCAACAGATGACATCTTCATACAACCACTTAGCAATTGCTTCATTATTCTCCTTGATGAGCATGTAAAACCCAGCATAATGGGTTAGTGAATATTGTCCTTGAATAATATATTTGAACTTATTGGAGGGTGGTGTCATGACTTATCCCTGGACCCCCAGACTTCACCCAACCAAGCCTAGCAAGCTCTGGAGCATGTCCCCCTCCTTCTTCAACTTCTATGACCCTCTCCTATCCTCAGCACCCACTCTGGCAAATTCCAATGCTTCTCTGGAGATTCCCAATGCTTCCCTGGCATATTTCAGTAACTCTAATGGACTCTGGCCACATATCTTGTGGACCTTACCAAGCCCACTGACCATTTCCAAGATTCTGGGCATCCCCAATGCATCTTCTAACCCTGGCCCACACTACTGACTTGCTTCCTCAATCCATTGCATCACTCCAGGGCTTCTTGACAACTATAGCATGATCCAAGTTCCCATCAGTTCCCATCACCCATGACTCATGTCCTGTCAGTTCCCATCAAAATACCATTACAGCCTGCCAACTGGTCAGAACTGACACCTAATAGCCTGGTGTATCTCTGAACTGACACCTGGAGGCCCCACATGTTTCTGTTGAGTCCTGCTGTCACACTTGTGACCCCCAGAAGAGATCCTATAGCTAGCATATAAGTTGTAGAACAGTATCTGTTATGGTAGCCTTGATATTGACCTGATTTAATGTTTTGTCTTGTGTGTTTCCATCTTGTTGTTCTGTCTCATCAGTTTTGATTTTATCAGTTCCAATCTTATCAGTTTCTTTCCTCATCTCATCTCTGTCTCTATTTCCTAAGTCTTGTCCTATCTCATTTCCTCAGTTTCTTGTCTCATCTTAACTCTACTGACTACATTTGACTTTCTTTTTATTGTCTCAACTCCTTCTCTCAATTCCATGAACCCCATAACCCTCTCTATACCCTTAACTTGGAGCCCAACCCCAAGTTCCCCTTTTATTCTTGTTAACCACTTTGGAGCTCCATATCATACTTGTTCCTCACTTGTCTGTCATTCTTGCTCCTCCATACACTTTTTCAGAGCACTCTGGATTTCTCTGAAGCATCTTTTCCCACTTTGTTCATTCAGTTCCACTCTTTCAGAGCTCCTAGAGCATGGGATTATAAGTGTAGATGTTGTGTCTGCCTAGTAAGGACTTGCCCAGTATAAGCTGAGCCTCTAGGTCAGCAGAACCTAACAGGTGGCACGAATATTGTGTCAATGTATATCTTGCTGAACAAGAATGTGGGCATAGTAACAGTTGGTGGGATGAGTACTTTAATCACTTGATGAATCTGGCAGATGTGACAAGTGCAAGTGTACTATACAAGGTTGGCACTAACTTGAAGCCACCAAAAATGTTCCAGCAAGGCCAAGTGGGTAGCAAAAAGTCCTCTATGCCCCAGTTTATTATGCATAGTTCACAAAATGTATAAGCAATGGTCAGTAGGGATCAAGAGCTTATATGCACCATCTTTATTCCAGCATCAGAGCTTATCATCAGCAAGGGAGAACATAGAAGTATAGCAAATGAAGGTAGTATAGGCAATGTCACTAAAGTTGTCTGGTCTAATAAGATTGCTAAGCCACTTCTGGATTATGAGAATACAGGCATCACTTGCTACTACCTTCACACTGCAAGGAATGTTACTATAAGTGATAGTGGCATCACTACATAAAGGCCAGGAAATGTTGCTAGTCATTAATCAGGGGGTTGGAGTGTCTACTATGTTTTTGGCAAATGTCATTATATGCAAGAAGGGCTGGTGCTTGAGGAATTGGAGTAGCAATTGTGAGGCTGATGAGATATGATGAAGCAGGAGAAGGAGAAGTTAAATCTGATAAATGTAGCCATATAAACAATCAATCCAGTCTTTATAGATGGAATTGTTGTTATTATCTGAGGGCAGATTGCTAGGCTGTAGCAGGTGTCACAAAAGTCCATCAGGTCTATAGAAAGTACCTTTAACATGCATAAGCTCAAAGTGGAACATCAAAATTGCCATAATTCAGCAATTTATGCTAGCAAAAAGTTGAATATTGGAATTTTGAAGCATACCCTTAATATAGCAAGCATTGACTTCAATAATAAGGTTCCTGACACCAATAAGGTACATTTATAAGGCTTGTAGGGCACAATAGAGACCATAGAGCTTGAGCTTGGGTTGACTGAATCATGACTTCTTGTTGTTAAAGATAATGGAGCCAAGCAATTGTAGCAATGTTCTTTATAGTTATTGCTAGTACACTGGCAAAGGTAATAGTTCACAGTAATGTATGATGTATCAATCACTAGGATAACAGGGTTGGGCAATTCATAGTTAATAGGGATGAGGGGCTTAGCATCTTGTAAAGCCTTGACAAGGTCACATTGGGCATTGATTTGATCAGGGCCAAATTCAAAAGGAACTCCAGTCTGAGTGAGCTTTGTTAAGTTGTTAGCACAATGGGCAAAGTTTTTAACAAATATTCAAAGAATACCAACTGTCTCTAGTGAAGCTCTAACTTCTAATAGCAACTTGCAAGGGCCCCAGCATTTAAGCAAGGCTAAGCAACTTTCATCTGGAACCTGCCTATTGGGCATGCAAATATATCTGAGAATCTTGAAGGTAGAAAAGCACAAGACCAGTTTGTGCCTTGAGAATATACTGCCATAATACTTCATCCACTGAAAAACCTGATTAAGAACTTCAAAGGACTCCCATAGTGCTATGGGGTTAGCAGGATGTTTAGCAGGCATACTGTCAACTAGTTTCCAGTCTTTTGGATCTTTAGTGCCAATGTTGTTGATGAAACTGAGTATGTTGTGTGGGATTTCAGGCTGCAGGATGAAGGTGATGTTTTCATGAAAGATTGATATGGAATTGGTCCAGTCTATGGGTAAGGTAACTAATTAAAGTGTGTCAAAGAGGGTCTGAAATGTCATCAAGTCCCTTGATGCTGGATTGATTAGTCACTCATCATAGCTAACATAAAAGTCTAGTGTAGTGCAACAAATACATTCAGCAAATGATTCAGCAATATGATCTGGGAAAGGGGGAACTTTGGAATGATGAATGATGTGTTGAGTTGGGTTTACTTTATGTTGGGAAACATTCCACTAAGCTGTGCCTTAGTGGAATGTCTCTTGCCTTAGTGGAATGTCTCCCAACATAGTGACCTGGTTAAGTGGTGTCAGACTGTGCACAAGTTGGAGCTTACTGTTCTTCTTTAGGACACAAAACCAGCAAGATTGGTAAGCTGAGTTAAAAGGTTCATAGATGCCAGCCTTTATCTTATCACAAATAATCTTGCATACCTCTTTTGCAAGTCCTGGGGGAATGGGGCAATTATGCTGAACCCATGGGACATGGGGAACAGTTGGTATGTGTATGAGCAGAAAGAAGTTGGGGTGCAAGCTTCCTTTCTCAGGGTCATCCTAAGCAAACACTTTTTCTTGTTTAGCAACTAAATTGATGAGTATTTTAAGTTTGTCACTAGTGAAGAATTCTGTGTCATGGTCTTTAACAAATGTTGCTAGCCAGTTGCTGGTGAATTGCTGGGTCAGTACAAAGGGTGGAGGATTGGGATCAAGGTTTGGCATGGTTGCTAAGGGGTCACTAAGAATATGTTGCTCAATTCTCAATATAGAAATCCTTGCTAACATGGCCAGCAACTGGTTTAATCTTCATAGTGATTGGCTTGTACTTCTTCTTCACTTGTACACCTTTACATTTAGTGGTATCATTAGCAACATATTATGCAGGAAAGGGGACATAAACATAAGTAGGGGTAGTATCTATAATGTTAATGTCAGGATAGAGGGTTTGCCTAAGAATTAAAAGATTAGAGGAGTCAGTAAACACAAAATAAGATTGCAAAGATAAGGAGAAAGAGGAAAGATCACAAGCTGTAATGTAGAGATATGCTAAGATAGAGTTTGTATAAGAAGGGGTGTTTGTAAGTAAAATGTCATTATTTAAATCATAAGAAGCTATACAAGTAGCTAGATCAGTTGAATGATTGTGGCTTATTACTAATGCTGGGTTATTATCATTGTTGCTAGTCATGTTGGCAGTGAAAGCACCTAGGCAGTTTGGTTTTGTAGTGAACTTTCTAGTTATTGTTTCTTCTAAATTTACCCCTTGGAAATGCCAGTATAGTGCATTGCATGCCAGAATTTGAGTTGATAACCATGATAGTGGTTTCTGTGTTGCTAAGCATATTGACTATGCTCCATGTTAGGATGTCAAAGGGTTGACCAAGTAAAATATTATATGCTGGCAATTGTAGGACATGGATCTACAGATACAAAGTTAAGTTATCAATAGTGCAGGGTATATTATAAGCTAGTCCTATTTTGTTAGCACTTTGCATGTTCAACAAAATACCCAGGTCATAGGATAAACCAAGATTGTTAGCAATTTTTGCTGACATAGAGATGATCTAGGATCCACCATCCATAATGCACTCTATTTTTTCTCAGTTGTTAATTAGCATTATGATAGACTAAAGAGATTGTGAGTCCTTAGCAACAATGAGTACTACTGGCTCCTCCCCATGAGGGAATGACTTGATATAGTCCTTGACAAGATTAACTGAAGTAACTTGGGCCTAACTGAGTGTGAGTCCATTAACTGTAGAAACATTTGAACCTAGAGTAAACTGTGGCTCATCCATAGTGAAGATTGGTAGGGCTTCTTCAAATATGTTGCTAGGATCCTATACTGAGTTCACATTGGTGCCTGCAAGTCACTTAGGAGTGATGGTAGTTTGGAGCTGATTTCTGAGGTTTGGCAACATCAAGCAGAGTTTGCCAACAAATACCATAACCTTGGTGCTCAATACCCTGTAGAAGACTGCCTTGGACTGTTCTATATTATATACCAGGAGCATGGTTTAATAAGCATCATTGTTATGTTGTTTAGGAGCAAAGTTTCAGTTGGCAGGTGGGGCATAGTGATCAGAAATATGAGAGAATGGATGGACAGAGGGCTGGTTAGTGAGCTTGGGTTCTTTAGCAACTGGAAAGGTGTCTGATTGGTTGGTTGCTTTGCCTTTGTCAGCTGGCTTAGCAGCAGGAGTCAGTTTGGGGTCAGATGAGGGCTGGGTTACTGGGTGGTTGCTATTGGTTGGTGTTGCTTTTAAGGTGCTGTTAGTTGTTTGGTAAGGTGCACATGAAACTTGTACTTCATCAAATCTTTTGCTAGCACATTTCAAAGCAAACAGTTCTTGTTCTAAAGCCTCAATGTGTTCATCCTTTGTTAGCAACTAACCAGTAGTGACATCCTGTTACAGTACCTTGTGGATTAGCAACTGCTGCATAGTTGCTGATGTGCTCTTATGCTGCCTGCTCATGTGCAATCAGATAGGGTAGCTGGCAGTAAGAAAGTAATGTGAAAGCAAGTCAGTAAACATCTCAGAGAGCTAGAGCACAGAAAGATGTGGAGTAAAAGATGGTTGCTAGAGTGTGCCACTAGTTGGTAGCACAGAGTTGCTAGAATGTGAAGAGGGGTGATCCAACCAAACAAGAGGGAAGATCACTAGAAGTGGTCAGATAGGAGAGTTGCCAAGGTACTGGAGAAGGGTCATTAGGAGAGACAAGAAAGTTGCTAAGGTTTACTGTGAGGTATAAACTAGTTGCTAGCCATAGATGCTAATGTCACTTCTACAAGAAGATGAAGATACACTCATAGATGGTGCACACACTATATTGAAAGCTAGGTTGTCAAGGCTTGTTACTAAGCCATCAACAATGATGAATAAGAGAGATAAGAGCAAAATCTTAAGGTTGAGAGTTAAGGGTGCTTCTGAGCTGTACTGTGGGGGGTACATATTTTCTGTTTTGCAAGGTATGTATAGAGAGTATTTATACTGTTTGTAAGTATTGTAGTCAGCAAAGGAAAGTAGTTGCTTGTAGTGACAGCATCTGTCAAAGTGTTCATACCAGATGCCATACTAGGTGTCAATATGGTTACTAAGGATATATATACAATGTCAAGAGTTGTATATAAATGAAGGGACCATACTGAACATTAATATCTGAAGTTTAGACACCATTGAAGTATGTTTAACTAAGCAAAATAAAGAATGGAGATGAAAGTCACATATCCTTTGGTATCTGTTTTGAGAGCAAGATCTTTTTGTTGCCAGGAAGTGTCACTAGCAACTATTGATAAGAACAGTCTCAACCATAGGCTTCTAGACTAAAGGACTGAGCTTCATGTGATGGGGCTTGGCTATGTCAAAGTCAGGTGCTTCCTCAGATAAGATGGTGATAATTAGTGTTTATTGACAAGTGGGTCTTATCATTGCTTGCTTGAAATTTGGGTTAGCATTCAAAGAGAGCCTACCAGTGACTATTTGGCTAGGGTTAAAACAATGCCATTCTTCTATGTGTTCCTTATAAAGTCACTTTCCAAGGTATTTAGGAATTATAGTGCCAGATGGTAGGACTATTTTTCCTTCAGCATTTCAGTGAATTTTACCTTGTTGAAGCATATGTTCCAGATGAATGCAAGTGCTTCTAACCATGATGTGTCTAGTTTTGCCACAGAAGTGACAAGTGTTATTCATGGGTTGGCAACTCTGGTTGCTGTTGGTAAGTAAAGCCTCAAGCCATTCCAGCATGCTAGCAATTGCCATTGTAGTTGCTGATTCCAGAGTTTCATGTTTTGGGGGAAGGGAAGTCAAAGAAGATGGGTTAAAAGTGGACATTGAGATGATACTGGGGGTGCTGGCAACAGGGCTAGCAACATTACTGAATTTGGTAGTGGCTGTATCTGTTCCTTTCAATATTCATTTAGCACCTTTGAAGACTTAATCCACATCATAAGAGTCCTTGGGATGGTGGTTGAGAAGCATGATCTTGAGTTGTTAGACAATTTTGGACTATAGCAATATCAGGATACCTTGCTAAAATAGGCAACATTTCTTGTTGTGGTATAGTTTGGCATTTGCAAAAAGCTATCTAACAATATATTGGAAATCACAATAGTAATCTGAAAACTGATCTAAAGTTGCCAATCCACTATTAAAGGTCTGATTAACCAGCCATTCAAGGTTGTCTAGGTGTATCTTGCACTAGCATTTGCTCCAGAGTATAATCTAAGTACTGAGGCTTTCCATTCTTGATAAGAGTAAAGCTTGGGTACATAGTTGCCAATTACTACATTGTTGCCAAATTTCAGTAATTCAAGCCAAGTTTTTACTATGTCATAAGAGATGTATTGAAGTGCATATTCTTTCCTTTTGAGTGTCATCCATAATATCACAGTCAGCAAATAGATATTCAAGTTCCTTGAAGTACTGAGAGAGCTTCCTAAAGCAATTCTAATCCTATTTAAGAGTAGTTATGTTATTACAGGATGATATATGAGCTCTGTGAGTGATGGCATCATTGTTTATAGTTGGGAATGTTGGTATTGCAGAGAGAAGAGGTTTATGAGTTTTGAGAGGAGAAGTGAGGATGTAATGAGAATCAGGAAAAAAGATCAAAGAGTTAGTAGCAGATAACTATCAGGAAATCTACATACCAACTTTCTATACATATAACACAACTTGAACACAACTTTCTAAGGAGCAGGAGAGAGGACATTTTTCTCTTCAATGAAACAGAGTATAACAATTTAGGCACTGTTTGAAGGGTCCACATTTGGCTACTTCTTCTTATATCACATCAACTGTGGGACCCAATCAAACCATTCTTCCTAAAAACCTCAACAATGGCCTGTTCTGATGCATGTGTCCTGTTGGTCACTATGGCTTATATGTGGATGAGATGGATAACAATTTAGGACATGAGCAGAATTTAAATAGAAAATACATTAGGAAAATTAAAATTAAAATATAAGTACAAGACAGTATGGGCTGCTGCAAGCATAGCATGCCCAAGATCTAGATCTTTTATAATACAATAATACTGCTATAGTCTGCATGCTATGCATACACATATGAATTTTTAGTGCCAGTTACCTCTAAGTTAGTATTTAAAGTGGTAAGAATTCTGATACCCAAGGACCTTCCACCATCAACAGGCAATGCAAAGTAAGCACAATAATGTGTTTGAAAAAGTAACATAAGACAGACTATCCCTTTGAATTGATAGATAGATGCTTCTTGATCTCTAACTTTCACCATCTTATTTAGGGTCCTGGTTGTTTTGAGCTCATAGTTAGTGTATTTTATTTTTTCATCATGCTTTGAAGCCCCTTAAGCTCCCAAGCACTTCATTATCACCCTAGACTCCATCTCTACCCCTTTTCCTACCCAAACAATGACCTCAGCCATGCAGGTATTGTCTAAATCACCCCTCAGTGGTTCCAGCCTCAGTGGGACCCCAGACTGCACACATCTACTTCTGACTCATTTCAACCTCAAGTCTCTGATGGTGACTGATGCTGGCCCAATCAAATTGGTCAACAACACATGCAGGTAGCTTGAGAAAGGTGGTTGGTAATAAGACCCACCTGTCACTGAGCACTGTTACCAACATTTCAGGTTATCTTATCTGATGCAGCACCTGACTCTGACATAGCCAATGTAAGGGGACTAATCTCTGTCTTGCATCCTGTTCATCCATGGGCAGCTAAGTGGAGAAGTAATCCTATCCCTTAGAAGGAGTGCACTGCCTCTACACTAGTTCTATCTCTAGCCAGGTCTAGCCTCAGGGTTCAGCACTCTATCTAGCTGTCCTTGAGGCCACTTGGCCCTCTCTTACTCCTTTTCTGTCTAGGCACCATCACCTGACAGGTCAGCTAGTCTCCAGCCCCTGAGACCCACTCTATATATTATACTTAGTTATACTTATCTTGGCATTACTTATTGCTGATTATTGTTGCTTACCTTACTCTTATTACATACTAGCCCACTTAGTTCATAGCTTGTAGTCAGCAGCCTCCTCTTAGTCATTTGGTAGTAGTCATCATACTAGCTGATGTAATATATAGGAAGGATCCAGAGATAGAATATCCCCAGTTCTAACAATAGCATTGCTTCTGGGTCTATTCACTAGCACAACTATAAGCTTGGCTAGTGTGGCCCCTTGCCTTCTGCCTTGCCCTCCTCCTTTGCTTCTTGCTAGATGTTTGCATCTTGCCTGCCATGTCCTAGGCTGGCTCACTCATCACTTGCCTCTTGACAGAAGTGTCAGGTCATAAGTGGTGGATTTAGCTTGGACTATTCATGGCTGATGTTCTTTTACAGGTTGTTAGGACTTCTCTGCAGTGCCCTTCCCTAGCCCACTGCACCCCACTCTACCCCCTAGCTCTTGCTGTGAGTACCGAACCTCACTCTACCTCCTCAACATGCCACTCTATGCACTCTACACTCCTGCCCTTGGCTAGGCTGCTTGCCCCTTGCTGCTGCTTGCTTAATTGCTTGCTGTTTGCTTGTTACTTGCTACCTCCTCAGTCTCCAGGGCTATGTTGGCCTCACTCTAGCACCAGATGACCACTTGCACACTTGGCCTCCCACTCTCTACACACCCTCACCTCTTGTTGATTCTATCACTCAATTTACAGCCTGCCCCTTGTCTACCCCTAGCCTGCTGTTGCTTTTATGCTGGCCTGCTAGTTGCTCACTTGTTGCTTGCTGTGGCCTGCTAGGTACCTCTTCATTGGCTGGCTATTAATGTTCCCTTACAGCCAAGCCCTATCATGTGAAAGCCTAGGCCTGTGATCTAAAAGCACTTGGTCAAGACCTTTCTTACTGATGGTTGGTAGCATCTCCACATAGTGACAAAGGGACTTCTGCCTCTTAAAATCAGATACTCAAAGATATGTGACCCTCATCTTTATTTTTCTTGTCTTGCTTAACCAACATACCTGAATGGCATCTATACTTCAGACTCTAACATGTGGTATGATTTCTTTTATATTTGATAGATATTATGCAGTTTTTGACATTGCATACATATTCTTGGAAACCATATTGGCATCTAGCATGGACACACTAATAGATGCCATTGCTGGTGGCAACTACTTTTTCTTGCTGACTACTGCAGATACAAATTGTATAAATACCCCATATACATACCTAACAAAAACAGAAAACTAGTACCCCTCATAGTACATCTTCAAAGTTCCCTTAAGCTCTCAGACTTCAAATCTTGCTCTTGTCTCTCTCTCTCATCATTGTTAATGGCTTAGTGACAAGCCTTGATGTCTTAGCTCTTAACATAGTATAAACATCATTTGTGGGTGTTATCTTTGCCTTTGTTCTAGTGATATTAGCACTTATGACTAGTGACTAGTCTTGCCTTTCTTGTGAACCCTACTAACTCTGCCCTTTTGACTCTTCTCTTAGTAACTCTTTGCTTCCCCCTTGGCAACTTCCTCACTCTGACTCCTCCAAGCAACATTCACATTCCCTTTATCTGATTGCCCCTTTCTTCCTTAGCAATTCTGTGCTACTGACTAGTGGCATGCCCTAGCAACATAGATCTCCTTCCATTTACCTCACATTTACACCACTCCTTGCTCTAGTTCTCTGGAACATTTATTGACTCATCCCTAACTTATTACCTTCCTATTGCCAGCTACACAATCTGATCTCATGTGATTAGGTGGCATAGGAGCACATCATTTTGCAGCCCACTGCAAGTGACTTTAGGTAAACATTCTGCCAGAAACCAGGGCTCAAGTGAGATGTCACTTGGAAACTTTTGTTGAAGCATCTGACTCTTCTTTGACCACAACCCCTGATTCATCACTGACTTCTCAACCTCAACTTCTTGATGACAAATTGGAAGCAGCTAGGATTCTCTGAGATGTTAACAAAATACTTGGCAACTCTCCTGAAACTTTTGTTAAGAGCTTTCTCAGTGCTCCTTTATCATCATTATTATAAGGGCAACCTCTGGGAGTGGCAGCTAAATCATGCAGCTAGCAGAGGAGAATCCAAAGAGAACAAGTCTAAGGATCCTTGCTACTTAGTGTGGTGCATCAATGGCAGTGGAAGTGTGAGAACAGCTGTACAGACTACTGGAGCTAACCCTAACCCTTAGGCAATACTTGCAAAGGAAATATGAAAAGTTCTGGAGGTTTTCTGAAAAGAAAAATGACCTTTAGAGATCTCTGGGCATCTGGATGGAGCCCAGGGAGTGTAGCATGAGCCTTGGAGAAGAAGATTGAGTCATAAGGAGTTGTTGTAGGTTAGAATAGGAGGTCCAGACACAGAGGTCCCCTGACATCACCCCCCCTCTAGCATGTGGCATCTCAACATGTAGAGTAGAAGAAGTTCCAGATTGTCTGGTCTGCTGGTGAGAGGGGATAGATTCCCTGGATGGCTTGTGTTGTGTCTGGGTGTCTTTGATGGAACTCCTGAACAAGCTCCAGTATATGCATGCTCTTCTGTGGTTCCCAGGAGATGTCCTTGATTCCATAGTCCTTCCACTTCACCTTGTATTGTAGCCATTGTCAGAATAGATGACTGTCCAAGATCTCCTCTACCTTGTATTCCTCATTGTTGTTAACCACCACTGGGGTGCTGGACATTGCCTGGGAATAGGGCCCTCTGGGGCCAGGGTTAGCTTGACTATGTTGAATGCTGGATGAAGCTGGCGCATTCCTGTGAAGAGCTGGAGTTGGTAGGCTAGGGGTCCTATCTGCCATTCTACTGGAAAGGGTTCCAACTGATGATGTAAGAGCTTTTTTAATGATTGGGTAGTTGTTATATTGGAGGTGCTCAGGTAAACACAATCTCTGGGCTAGTACTTGGATGCTGGGGTTCTATCATGACCCATCTCTGGACCCTGCCTTGCCTCCAGACCTACCCTGATCAAATCCAGCAAGCCTGGAGCATATCTCCCTCCTCCTCCAACCTCTATGACACTCCCCTACTCTTGGCACCTGCTCTGGCAACCCCTAACACTTCTCTGGAGATCCCCAACACTTCTCTGGCATTCTCCATGATTCCCCCAGCCCTCCCTCAGTGTCTGGGTAACTCCAAAGTCCCTCCACCCTCCCTTGACATACATCACAGTTATGCATCAAGACACTACTAGCACCCAGCTAGTTAGTCTTGGAACACCCTAAACAATTGTACCCAATACCTGCCTGCACAATCCAACCTCAGACCTGCAGTCCTGGAGGAGTTCCTCCCACAGATACTTGAGCCAAAGAATAGTAATAGTTAAAGTAGTCTTGATATTACCTACATTCTTGTGTTTGTTATGTCTCTCATGTCTTCATCTCCTTGTTCTGTATTGTCTCATTGAATCTTATTGTTCCTGATTGCATCTGTCTCAATCTTATCAGCCTTGATCTTATCAGTTTCCATTTTCATCTCTGTCTTTCGTCTATTTCCTAAGTCTTGTCTCATCTTGTTTCCTTCAGTTCCTCACCTTGTCTCAACTTTCCCAACTAACTCCACCACTATTTCCATTCCTCATTAAAGTCCCTTCCATCCCAGAACCTTTAAAACCCCTCTGTACTCTTAGCTCAGACCTGCCAAGTTGTCCCCTAGCTCTTGTTATTCAACTCTGGAGCTCTATATTATACTCATACATCACTTCTGCTCCTCTGTATAGCCTATCAAAGTACTCCAGACCTCCTCAAACTACTGTTGCCACCTTTGCCTACTCCATTTCACTCTTCTGGAGCTCACATGTTTTTGAAGGCCTTTTTTGACTCACTCCTAGAGCACAAGCAGTGGGACCATGCCATCAAATTAATGCTGGATTCCAAGCTCATGAGCTGTAAGGTCTACCTGCTAGTGCCCAAGGAGCAGGATGAGCTTGACACCTTCCTGCAAGAGAACTCAGACTTTGGTAGCACCCATCCTTCCAAATCCTCAATAGCTTCTCCAGTCTTTTTCATCAAAAAGAAGGACAGCTTGCTCTGACTGGTCCAGGACTACTAGGTTCTCAATGCCATGACTGTGAAGAACCACTACTCCCTCCCCCTCATCTCTAAGCTCATCAATAACTTCTGAGGTGCATGGTACTTCACTAAACTGGATGTCTAGTGGAGCTACAACAATGTGTGCATCCAGGAGGGAGATGAATGGAAGGCCACCTTTCAGACCAACTGGGGACTGTTTGAACCTCTCATCATGTTCTTCAAACTCACCAACAGCCTAGCCACCTTCCAAACAATGATGAACAACATCTTCCAGGACCTCATCACTGAAGGTATAGTGTGTGTATACCTCAATGACATCCTCTCCTACACTAGAATGCTAGAAGAGCACTGCCAGGTTATGTGCATTGTCTTGGAACACCTTTGCCTTCACCAGCTCTATCTCAAACTGGAGAAGTGCAAGTTTGAACAGACCCAGATCAAGTATCTTGGGCTGATCATCTCACATGGAGCTGCAGAAATAGACTTGGCAAAGGTAGCAGGCATAGCAAAGTGGCTGGAGCCCACAAACAAGAAGGAAGTGCAAGCCTTTCTCAGCTTCACCAACTTCTACTGAAGGTTCATCCAGGATTTCTCCCATCATGCCCACCCTCTCTTTGACCTCACTGCAAAGGACACCATCTGGAGCTGGGGACTCTTATAGCAGACCACCTCTAATGCCCTCAAGCATGCAGTCACCTCTGGACCTGATTTCCTCTTCCCCAACAACAACTCCTTCTGAGTGGAAGCCAACAGCTCCAACTTCACCACCAGGGCAGTTTTCTTGCAACAGTTCTGGGAGGATGGGAAGTGGCATCTGGTGGCCTTCTACTCCAAGAGCCTGAGCACAGTAGAGAACAACTACAAGATCCATGATAAGGAGATGCTGGCCATCATCTGGTTATTCAAGGAGTGGCAACACTTCCTGAAAGATGCATGGCATAAGTTCAAGGTGTGGACAGATCATAAGAACTTAGAGTACTTCCAAATGGCTAAGAAGCTCAACTGCCAACAGGCCTGATGAACCCTCTACTTAGCCAACTTTGACTTCTTGCTGCACCACAAGCCAAGCAGGAGTATGAGAAAGCCAGATGCCCTGTTTGGGAGAGTAGACCATGGCACTGGGGGAGATGACAATAGTAATATCATGCTTCTCCAGCCCAAATTGTTTGCAATCCAAGCCATGGAAGGCCTAGCTGTCAAGGGAGCAGAGGTGAATATTCTTTGGGATATCTGGTGTAAAAACTGAAGTGGCCAACAGGAGGAACTGGTTGCCCAGGCAGCCTGGGCCCTGAAATTGGGATGCACTACTAATGCCAAGTCTGTCCACACAGACAAATGGGCCCTCTGGGGTGGACTCTTGACCTTCCAGGACTGCATCTACATGCCCAACATCCTGGAGCTCTGTCAGAGGATTGTAGAGCAGCATCATGACTCCCAGATTGCTGAACACCCTGGCCAATGGAAAATGCTAGAGCTCATGTCCCAGAACTACTGGTGGCCCTAGATGTCCTGGTATATTGGGTCCTACACTAGTACATGCAATCTCTGCCTCTGGACCAAGCTCCAGCATCATCTTCCCACCAGACAGCTCCACCCCCTATCTGTTCCCACAAAACAATGGAACATAGCCTTGGTGGGCTTCATCATAGAGCTCCCTGATGTCCACAGTCATGATGCCATCATGATAGTAGTGGACCTATGCAGCAAGCAAGCACACTTCATTCCCACCCACACCACTTGCTCTGCCATGGATGCTGCTAACTTGTACCAGAAGAATTCTGGAAGCTCCACAGCCTCTTCAATGCCTATGTGTCCAACCAAGGGCCACAATTCATAGCAGACTTTATGAGGGAGCTCTACTGACTATTTAACATGAAGCTTCATACCTCCACTGCCTATCACCTGCAGTCCAACAGCCAGACCACCAAATGTGTGAACCAGGAACTCAAGCAGCACCTTTGCCTCTTCTGCAATGAGTGTCAAGATGACTGGGACAAACTCCTTCCTGACAACAAGTTCCAGTACAACAACCATATGCATGTGGCCACTCAGGTTTTGCCCTTCTTCCTGGACACTGGACATCACCCACACATGGGCTTTGAACTCTGGGCCTGACCTTTGGAGAATGAAGCTATGAATGAGTTTGTGGACCAGATGAAGATTGCACAAGAAGAAGCCTGGGCAGCTTTTGCAAAGGCCAAGGATGACATGGCATGATATTATGACTGCAGAAGAACCTGTCAGGTTCTGCTGACCCAGGAGCTCAGCTACACTGGGTGAGTCCCTTACTAGGTGGACATGACATCTATACTCATGATCCCAGGCTCTAGTCCTCAAATGGGTGGAGGTATGGAGGCACAACATCCTGGAATGCCTGGGGTGCAGAGTTAGCAGCAAAAGCCTGGGCCAGCTGCTGGAATGTGGTCTGGCTAGCCTAGATCTCCATGATAGAGGGTGGCGAGCATAGAGTGGTGGCATAGATCTAGTCTCCAGCTTTCACTGCCTTGTTCAGGAGCTCTAGGTCATGTAGGCCACTTGAATTTTATGCACTCCATTTCAATTCACTTGACTGAGCTCCGATGGGTGACAAAACTTGCACTGATTCACTTTTGTCTCTCTTACATTTCAACATCCAATTGTTTCCTGAAAAGAAGTACAGGAATCTATTAATATATATAGTATGTATCTATGGATCTTTTGCGAGACTCAAAAGATGAGTGAAAGTGACATTGTGGCCCCTTTGTACATCACGGCACATGATAGTAATGGTAGGTCGTCAATTACAAATTTTCTTCCTTTCCATGAGTACTGACAGTCATGGTACAAAGTATAGCTAAGGATGTAAGGCAACAGATTAAAGAACTCCTCTCGGTCCATATACACTTGCTACAGTGCGCTTGACTTCTTCTTGCAAGTCATGATGCCAAATAGGATTATACATATCTCTCAATTGCTCTCGAATCTGGGCATTCGATATACCACTGGGACCACGCTTCTCATAGATGGCCCCCGTGACAATGCTCATTTTTTGCACCATATTCGCACGTGCCACTCGAATAAGATCGTAAGCTTCGAGCGCATCCTGAAGCTTATTCAGAAGATATGTATCGGCCAAGTCAAGAAATAGAATTTACATCAAGTTGACACTTTCGAGCACCAGCATCTCCGAGTAGAGAACACAAAGCATAAACGTCCTCAAACCCTTGACCTACCCCAGAGCCGAGATGAGGTAACATGGCATGAGCCTTTGGTTGATGAATATTGAGAGAAATCGTAAGAAGTATAACTCGGAACCTACCGCGTCACCGACAAGTACGACTCTTTGTCGGACATAGCTAGATAAT
The DNA here is from genome assembly GCA_017657295.1 of Termitomyces sp. DKA64. Lineage (NCBI taxonomy): Eukaryota > Fungi > Basidiomycota > Agaricomycetes > Agaricales > Lyophyllaceae > Termitomyces > Termitomyces sp. DKA64. The sequence continues at coordinate 21,848 of JAGGAV010015772.1, forward strand.
GGAGGATGAAGAAAATGAAGGTACCATTTACTAGGATTCTTCATTTCTTTGAGAATGAGGTTGGCATCTTCACCCCATCCTGCCTTTGAGAACTCATGCAAGAGTTC
>JAGGAV010015773.1:0-21890 GCA_017657295.1 Termitomyces sp. DKA64
CACCAAGCAGGGGGGATCCTTAGACTTGTTCTTTTTGGATTTCCCTCTGCTAGGTGATTAGTTACCAATTGTATTGTGGATTACCATTCCTAATATACTTTGGATTCCCCTCTGCTAGTTGTGTGACTTAGCTGCCACTCCCAGAGGTTGCCCTTACAGCAGAACAAGTCTCCTAACCCTGGTCTGGAAACCCCTCATAGCCTGCAAGGAATCTCCAAGCCCACTATCTGTCACTTCCTCACCAAGTTTAAGCACCTGTGGAATTCTATGTCTCAGTTTGCCAATCCAGATGCTCCCCCAGAGGCCCCAGCTCCTCAGGATGAGGCCTGGACTTGCTTGCTACATCTAGAGAGCCAGGTGCAACTGACCCCATCTTCCCTCACTCATCACATGACCAAACTCTCTGCCCTCTGCCAAACCACCAATATCATTTCCCAATCCCTTCAGGCACTACTAGAGCACCTGCCCCCTACTTCTGCACCACCCCTGGTGGCAGAACCACCCCCAGCTGCTCCAGTAGTCCCTCCTATAGCTCTGGTAAATCCTCAAGAACAGATCCCCCATCCCATGCTCCCAGATGCATATGATGGTGATTGCTCTGGCAGGGAGTGCTTCCTTCAGTCCTGTCTCACTTATATTCACCTCAGCAGAGATGCCTTCAACTCCAATGTGCTGAAGATCACTTGAGTACTGTCATACATGAAGACCAGATGCACCTCCACCTATACACTACAGGTGTTCTGATGCCCCAGAGGTGTTGGGAGCTTTGCAGATTGGACTGCCTTTGAAAAGGACTTCTGGGTGGAGTTTTTCCTGATGAACCCAGCCAAAACTGCTGCCTTAGCACTATGTGACAGGGGGCAGTATGGATAAGGGAAATGGATGCTGGACAACTATATTGACTCCTTCCAGGCATTAGTCAAGCAGGTGGCCTAGCCAGATAGTCTTCAACTGTGCCTCACCTTCCAGGATGGCCTGCACCCCACACTGCTGGAGTGCATCAACAACCTTGCCAAGGGCCATCCAGACAACAAGCAGATTGCCTCCTGGTATAAGGTGGCTTGGGATCAGTGGCAGCTCATGGAGATTTGATGAGAGCTACACTGCATGCACCCAACTCATCACCCAGCTCTGGTTGCCAGTTTCTGGTACCCTGCTCCCATAATCCCAGCACCCACCCCTGCTCTGGCCATCCCCACACCACAACTCTTGCCACCAGGCATTTTCATGGATGTGGACACCACCTGACAGCATTGCCCCATGCCACTACTATGCCAGAGATGCCAAAGACTGGGGCACTTCACACAACACTGTCTGTTGGGTCTTGAGGTACGTTACTTCTCCATGGCCAAGCAAGAGGAGCTCCTCCTACAACTGTTGGCCATGAAGGATGCCACCAGAGCTCTGTCCCCAGACAAGCCAGCATCAGAGTTGACCCTGGAGGAGAGTGGTGCTTGCACCCCCCTCCCAGGCCTGGAGGAGGATTTTTAGTTGAGTAACAGATGAGATGTACACCTCCATCACCAGGTACTAACAGGTTCATGTGTCTGTTGGTAGACAATGATATTTTCCTTCTTGATATCAATGACCCTAAGACAGAAGAACCTGAGTCCTCCCCTCTAGATGTACAAACACCAACTCTGGACCCCAAGCCAAGCTTATGATCACCAGTTAGGCTCCATCTGTGCCACCCTGCCTGGGAATGCTGACTGTCCCAGCAGTATGTAGTGGCCACAAACCCTTCCATAAACTCCTTGCACCTCAACATGGAAATTGAGACCATGGATACCCAGCAAACCTGCAGAGTCACTGCCCTCCTGGATACCAGAGTGACAGGGCTGTTCCTGGACTTGGAGTTTGTGAAGCACCACAGCCTGACCACACAGCCACTTTCCAAGCCCATTTCAGTGTTCAACATTGACAGGACATCCAACAAAGCAGGGGCCATCAGCTCTATGGTGCATCTTGTCCTCCACTACCAGAAGCACACCAAGCACACTGTTTTTGCTGTCATCAGCCTAGGCAAGCAGGACATAATCTTGGGGTTCACCTGGCTCTGGGAGCACAACCACAAAGTAGATTGGGCTTGAGGTGAGGTAACCATGAGCCAATGCCCCCAGAGATGTTCCACCTGCACCAGCAAGGTCAAAGAAGAGCACTGGGTTGAGTTTGAGAGTGCATGGCCATCCCCACACCAGCCATCTCCCCTTTACAGATCTAGACCTTCTGGACCCCATGCCCCTGGCATTTCCCTGTAGAGAGGCCCTCTACAAGGACAACCAGAGCAGCAGCAGGGCCCCAGAGGAGGAACTAGGAGAGGAGTTCAGTGGCCTACATGACCCAGAATTCCAGGAGAAGGCAGTGGGAGTTGGAGACTGGATATATGCCACTGCCCTATGCTCCCCACCCTCTATTGCAGAGATCTGGGCTAGCCAGACCACCTTCTAGTAGCTGGCTCAGGCATTCACTATGAACTCTGTGCCCTGGGCATTCTGGGACATTGTACCACCATATCTCCACATGTTCAAGGACATGTTCTCTAAGGCCTCCTTTGACTTGCTCCTGGAGCACAAGCAGTGAGACCATGCCATTGAATTAGTGCCAGACTCCAAGACTGCAAGCTGTAAGGTCTACCCACTAGCACCAAAGGAGCAGGACAAGCTTGACACCTTCCTGCAGGAGAACCTAGACTCCAGTTGCATCCACCCCTTCAAATCCCCAATGGCTTCTCCAGTCTTCTTCATCAAAAAGAATGATGGCTCTCTCTGACTAGTCCAGGACTACTGGGTTCTTAATGCCATGACTGTGAAGAACTGCTACCCCCTTCCCCTCATCTCTAAACTGTTTGCAATCCAAGTCATGGAAGGCCTAGTTGTTGAAGGAGCAGAGGTAGACATCTTCCAGGACATCTGGCATGGTAACCAGGACAGTTGGCAGGAGGAACTTGTTGCTCAGGCAGCTCAGGCACTAAAATTGGGACACACCACCAGTGCCAAATCCATCCATGCAGATGAATGGGCCCTCCATGAGGGACTCCTGACCTTCTAGGACAACATCCACATGCCCAACAACCTGGAGCTATGTCAGAGGATTTTAGAGCAGCACCACAACTCCCAGATCACAGGACATCCTGGCTGATGGAAGATGTTGGAGCTAATGTCCCAGAACTACTGGTGGCCCCCGATGTCCTGGTATATTGGGTCCATACTAGTACATGCAATCTCTGCCTCCAGACCAAGCCCCAATGTTGTCTCCTCTCCAGACAGCTCCATCCCCTACTCATCCCCATGAAATGGTGGAGCATCACCTTGGTGGACTTCATTGTAGAGCTCCCCAATGCCCATGGTTACAACATCATCATAGTAGTAGTGGACCTATGTGGCAAGCAAGTACACTTTATCCCTACTCATACCACTTGGTCTGCCATGGGCGCTGTTAACCTGTACTGGAAGAGCATCTGGAAGCTCCACAGCCTTGCCAATGCCTATGCATCTGACCAGGGTCTGCAATTCATAGCAGACTTCACCAGAGAGCTCTACTGGCTCCTTAACATGAAGCTTCACACCTCCACTGCCTATCACCTGCAGTCCAACAGCCAGACCAAATGCATGAATCAGGAACTCCAGCAGTACCTCTGCCTCTTCTGCAATGAGTGGCAGGACAACTAGGATGAACTCCTCCCTGATGCTGAGTTCCAGTACAACAACCACATTCATGCAGCCACTCAAGTTTTGCCCTTCTTCCTGGACACTGGATGTCACCCACACATGGGCTTCAAACCCCAGGCCCAGCCTATGGAGGATGAAGCTGTGAACAAGTTTGTGGACCAGATGAAGATTGCACAGGAGGAGGCCTGGGCAGCTCTGGCAAAGGCAAAGGATAACATGGCACAATATTATGACCACAGAAGAATCCCAGTACCCAAATACCAGCCCAGAGATTGAGTTTACCTGGATGTGGCCAATATTACAACCACTCAGCCATCAAAAAAGCTCTCACACCATGTATTGGGACCCTTCATGGTAGAATGGCAGGTAGGGCCCCTAGCTTACCAACTTGGGCTCCCCATGGGAATGTGCCAGCTTCATCCAGTATTCAATGTGGTCAAGCTAACACTGGCCTGAGTGAACCCTATTCCAGGGTGATGCCTGGCACCCCTGCCACCTCCAGTGGTGGTCAACAACAACAAGGAGTGCAAGGTGGAGGACATCCTGGATAGTCATTTATTCTGGCAGCAGCTACAATACAAGGTGAAGTGGAAGGGCTATGGAATTGAGGACATCTCCTGGAAACCCTGTGGGAATGTGCACACACCAGGACTTGTTAGGGAGTTCCACTGGAGGCACCCAGATGCACCCCAAACCATCCAGGGAATCTATCCCATCTCACCAGTGGACCAGGCAATCCAGAACTTCTTCTACCCCACATGTCAAGATGTTGCACACTAGAGGGGGGGTGATGTCAGGGGATTTCCATTTTCTGGCCTCTGCACCCAACCTACACCAACTCTCCTCAACCCACTCCCCTTCCCTGAGGCTTGTTCAACACCTCTGGGGTGCTCTCCAGATCCCTCCAGGAGTCATTCTCCTCTTCCAAAAACACCCAGAACTTGCCATACTTCCTTGTCAAGCACTTTCCTAAGGTTAGGGTTAGCTCCGGTCATCTGTCCAGTAGTTCTCACACCTCTGCTGCTTGTTGATGCATTGCACCAAGCAGCAGGGATCCTTAGACTTGTTCTCTTTTGATTCCCCTCTGCTAGGTGATTAGTTACTAATTGTATCATTGATTACTGTTCCTAATATACTTTGGATTCCCCTCTGCTAGCTGCATGACTTAGCTGCCACTCCTGGAGGTTGCCCTTACACATTACAGATCAGTCTATCATACTTTGAAGTCCAAGCTGTGAAGGCAGCTGGTGCAGCATCTGTAGGCACAGTGTTAGCTCTATCAGCATCAATGAGCATCTGCTCTCCCTCTAAGAATCTCCAAATGTCCTGAGGCCCATATCTCTCCATGTTGCCTGCTGTAACAGGGTCTCATGATATAATGGATCAAATGTGGGCATATGCCTTATCCAAGAGTGCTGAAAGGATTGTAATGGATTTTAGGAGCTCCTTTGTAACCTCTCCAGCATCAAAAGCATGGCCAATCTTCTCAAAAATTAAGTCAGCAGTCATTGTGAGGGATTGCAATGGAGAACACTTGGTAGTGAGAGCTTTCTGTGGTAACAAAACCTGTTGTACTGGGATGGGCCTGCCATGTCACTCTTTGAGATACCTCCAGAGCACCACAGGGTTCCACTGCTCCATGCATAGCTTCTGCTCTGAGCTTGACAATGCCTTCTTGATGAAGGAACATGCAAGGCAGTTATGCATGGTCTATGCATGTTGAGCATGTGGTTCATATGTGGTGTGCAAGGTGAGGGGTGGGCTGAAAAAATATTCCCATAACTGCACCATAGTGAGTTCAAGGTCCATATTATAAGACTACTCCAACCACTTCCCATCATCCTTGTCTAGGATATGCCCAGTCCAAGTCACATTTACTTTCCCCACTTGCAGGACAGTGGGGCTTCAGGATGTATTCACCCTCTGCATTTCAGTGATCTGATTGGCAGTCAGCAACATTGCAGATTTAGTGGATTCAGTGTGTAAAGTCATGGTGTAAGTAGAGTGCAATAGTGACACAGCTCAGAGACAAAGAGACATTATTATGTGAGTCTCATATATCCTAGTCCTGCAATTTCTGGGTGATCAGTCAGCTAATAAAACAAGAGAACAACAATCCTGTTAGGTCATCAGGCACAGATTCAGTGTTTGGTCATACTCTTCACTGTACATCAGGGCATAAAGCTATAACCTGTTAGAATCTGAACCAGAGGGACCTAGATTAATAGACACCATAAGAGTTAAACCTCAGTCTGCAGCAGAATTGACTCTATTTTGTACCTAAATTAATAGACACCTTAAGTGTTAATCTAGTGTACATCAGTGAGTATGATGTCCAAATATTTAGTTACTATGTTACTCACCCTCAGTCTGCAGTAGAATCAACTGAGGGTGCTTGTCCATACATATGCTGTATATATATATGTCATTGTATGCATTGTTCATAGGGGTGACCACAATGGTGGCCACAGTGACAAAGGAGATGTGAAATGTGTGATATTGTAAAGTGGTGGCATGCTTGCAGTGGTTATATGTCAGATCTTAACAAAAGATGCAGGTGATGTGTTTCTTGAGAAATAGTCAAGAAATATGTTAGGTGTTTCTTCAAGAAAAAGTGAAAGAAATTCCTCTTTTAACCCTTAAGAAAGAGTGAAAGAATTTTTTCTTATTCTACAAGAAATAGTATAGAAACACAAAAAATATTTCTTTTCTTTTTCTAAAAACTTATTCCTAATGTAGAAACACCTGTTATAAATCATGTGACCTGTTCCTAACAGGTGTTTCTCCAAAAGTCTACAAGATCCCCCAAGGTGATAAGTGTTATGATGAGTCTATAGATAATCAGCATTGTGCATGGTCACATGTTTTCATGCATTACATTTGCAGTGACACATCTTCAACCTTAGTTGTTCCCACCATCATGATAGATGCTAAGGCTATAAGTCCTATTTCTTTTCATGTGTCAAGAAATCATCAAGTCCCATCCAAACCCTAACCAGTATTACTCTCATCAACCACTTCTTATTCTTGCTTCTCTGATTCCCCTATACATTACTTCTATTTCATCATTGTCTTGTCCATGTTTCTTTCTTTTCCTATTATAGATTTCATGGACCCTTGCATTTCCTAGATTTTCCCCTGTTACATTACTTTTCTCCTTTACTAGTTATCTATGTAAGCTCATTGTATTTGACTACTGGTTTCCAGGCAATCAACATAGTTGTTCTCTTCTCTCTTGTTTGCTCTTGTCTCTCTTAGTCACCTCAAGCTCAAGAATTCACTAAGTTCTCAGTTGAATCTATTGTGTCTTATCTTATCTATTGAACTAATTTCTGACAAAGTTACAACTTCTGTCCCCCTAGACTGTAACACTCCAACTATCCAGCTGCTGTCTCTCAACCCCCAAGACTACATTCCTCACCCTACCCCTAGAATTGATTTCATGCAACTTGCTGGCAACTTTGATCCAACCACCATTCCTATGATGGATAACAATCATGACCATGCTCCAGTCACTGAAAGAAATACTTCTGCACTGGCAATTTCTCTCTCTCCTGAATTCATGACTATACTTTCTCAACTTACACATAAACAGACTTTGCTTCAAAATAGTCTTGTCAATGTTATAACTGAGGTAGCTTGCCATCCCATCTACCCTCCTCCTGATTCTGCTAGCACTACAACACAAGGGAACACAGTTAAACTTAGAAGTGCACATATTTTGAATGGGAAATACAGTGAAGTCACCCCTTAGAACTTAAATGTATTATCCAGTTTCACCCTGCCTCTTTCCCTGATGATCACTCTTGTATCCTCTATGTCAGATTGCATCTTAAAGACAGCATGCCCATTGAATGGTTTAATCACCTTGAGTAAGCCAACTCTCACCTCCTTTATGATGGGAATGAATTTCTCATTGCATTCAGAAAGAAATTTGCTGATCCCTCACTTATCCAAAATGCCAAACTTAAACTTAATTCACTCAAACAAATAGGCTCTGCTCATTATTATCTCACTTCCTTCATGGAACTTGCTGGTCACCTTGAAATGACCAAATGAACCAAGATTACTAAGTTTATAAAAGGCCTTAAGGCAATGGTCAAAGATCACCTTGCAAACATTGTTGACTATCCTACCACTCTCAAAGCCTGGGAGCCTCTTGTCATGAACATTGCATCAAGAATAAATTATGTCTCTATTGTGGCAAGGAAGGACACAAAGCTGCTGACTGTCATAAATGCAAGGCCAAACATGCAGATGCAGGAAAAGCCAAGCCAAAGAACAACTAGTTCCAGGGTTGTTGGCAATCACAGACAGGACAGAGTCACATCCCTGTCACCACATTGAGTCAAAATTTGTCACAAATACTTCTAGCAAATGGAGAGCTCAGTCAACTCCTGTTCCTTGTTTCATTTTATCTCCTCATGTTCATCTAGCACCCCACAACAGTGTAAGGGGATGACCCTCTATGGGGACTCTACTCTATTTGGGCCTAGCCCTATGGATGTACCAGACTGGCTGCCTGTCTCTCCCTGCTCCACTCCCATCACTTAGTAGTCACCTGCCATAGACACTGGACTCTATATCTCCTTTCATCATATTGATTACTCATTGCTTAGCATACCTGGGCTGCTTACTACATACAGTATTAGTCATAGCATAGCCACAGATGTAGTATGGTTGCAAGGATAGAATATCCTTTGACCAATCAATAGCAGCATCTACCAGGTCTATCCACTTGATTGATTGTGAGCTCTCTAGCATTGTCCAACTCTGTCTCCACCCAGCTTCAATCCTCATCAGCTGCTTGCCCATGTTAGCACTTGCTTGCTGCTCACTTGTCTCTTGGCTTTTGTATTGCATGATAGGAGTATTCCACAGTGTTGAGTGTTCCCTCACATCTTGATTGATCCCTATGTCATCTGCATCTCTAGCCCGTGACATCCAACCTACAACCTACTTCAACCTCACCCTAACCTCTACAGGCTTTATGTGATTCTCCCCTGCCAGTTCACCCAATCCCATGGATTCTATTCAGAGACTGTTAACTCATGTCATAGGACTCAAGAGCAGGCTAGTGGCACTTGAGTCCACTTGTATGCCTCCACCCCAGGCCACTGTTGCCTCCACCCAAATGGTTTACAGCCTAGTATGTGTGGCTGCACAGTTTCCAAGGGCTTGGCCATGCAGGTGGCTCCTCCTGGGCAGCCCAAGCCCAAGCCTTCCACAAAACCCCCTATCATGACTACCTCTCAGATTCCCCAATGTGTATCATGCCCTACCACTAATACTCCCCTCACCATCCCCCTTGCTGGGGACCTTCCTCTTACAGATTGTCATACCCCATGTTTCAAGTGTGCACTTGAACTTCCTGGCTCTCTGGTTGCACATGTGGTTGGTCACCAGGGGCAGGGCCTTAAACAAGCCATTGACATCTCTGGCACCCACTTGGCTGCCTTCACAGTTGGCTTGGCTGGAGGAGACTGCTGGTTTGTCTCCATCAGGAGCTCCAATCAGCAGATTGGAGAAGCCTTCATGGTTATCAGAAAGCAGATAGCTAAGAAGTGAGTCCACATACTGCAGAAGCAATGCTCAGGCAATGTTGCACTGGCAGTTGCTATGCTGGCACCTTTGGGACATACTGCACTGTCTGCCTCTACTTCTACCAGGCCTGGAGTGCCCTCTACTAGTGCTCTGGCAATGGCACACTCTCAGTCCACTGCCATGGCCTCTACCCCTACTACCTGGCAACCCCTGTCTCTCCCTCCAGGCTCACCAATGTCAAGCATTCACACTAGGGCCACACCAGCTCTGGAAATGGACACAACTTCACCAATGATCCTCTCTACTCTGGTGCCTGATGCATCAACTCTGATAATACAATACACCTTTGGACATTACTCCAGGGGGGCAGAAGCAGCTGTTGCATGGCACAGTTGGCCTTTTTGGAGGCATGGTTAAGTAAAGATGCTGTTTGTTGGGTCAATGAACCTTGAGGGGAGGGTGATGTAAGGGGACAACCCTCTATAGGGACTCCACTCTATTTGGGCCTAGCCCTATGGATGTACTGGACTGGCTGCCTGTCTCTCCCTGCTCCACTCCCATCACTTAGTAGTCACCTGCCATAGACACTGGACTCTATATCTCCTTTCATCATATTGATTACTCATTGCTTAGCATACTCAGGCTGCTTACTACATACAGTGTTAGTCATAGCATAGCCACAGATGTAGTATATAAGCTGGTCACAAGGATAGAATATCCTTCAACCAATCAATAGCAGCATCTACCAGGTCTATCCACTTTATTGATTGTGAGCTCCCTAGCATCATCCAACTCTGTCTCTGCCCAGCTTCAACCCTCATCAGCCACTTGCCCATGTTAGCACTCACTCACTGCTCACTTGTCTCTTGGCTCTTGCATTGCATGATAGGAGTATCCTGCAGTGTCAAGTGTTCCCTCACAAACAGAGACTATTTCTTTATTTCAGTAACACTTCAATTCCCAAAAGGAAACTAATCTCAACCTATGCACTTCTCAACAGTGGTGGAACTGTGTCCCACATCTCCAATACTTTTACCTCCCAACACACCCTTCCACATGCTCCAAAACCCTCTCCCATTCCTATCTACACCATTGATGACCATCCTATATCTTCTGGCCTTCTTACTCACAACATCATCACTTAATCAAAAGTTCATGATCATCAATAAATCATCTACCTTGGCATTGTATCAATGCCATATCCTGTTTTGCTTGTCCTCAACTGGCTCAAATAACACAACTCTTCTGTTAACTGACCCTGCAGTCAGCTTTCATTATCCTGCTGCAGTGCTAATCATGATTTCCCAGCTATGGCATTTGGTTGGAGCTATGGTCCCTTAAACCAAGCACTCACTGTGTCTCCCTCTGTTGGTCCTCTCAGCTTAGGCTCAGGTCTTTCTGAGATGCCTCCCTCTGATATTTTGAAGGTTCTTGATCCACCCTGTGACAAGTTACCTGCTGCCTTCCCTGGCTATAGATCAACAAATCCTTCTTCTTCTGCCTCTATACTTCATCCTCCAACTTGGAACAGCATCAGTTGGGAAGAGTTACTTGTAATTTGGCCGACACCCTCTCTTGAGCCTGACCCCATATATGGTCCCAAGAATAGGCCCCTTCAGATTTCTTACTGTTCACCACAACATTGAGGCAGTTTCATGTATTTGGAACACTGCCAATAATGAACTTGAGATATGCATCAATGCTATCTCAGATTCCTTAACTCCCAACACCATTACTCCCAAACAACCACCCCTGAACCATCTTCATCAACACCACACTTCTTATCTCGCCCTACACCTGGAATGCCCGGCAGAGCCTTCATCTCAAAAACTGAAGACAAAATATGTCAACTTGTACCCGAGCATTTCCATGCCTACCTTAATGTCTTTGATCCAATTGAAGTGAAGAAATAACCCGAACACTGCCCATACGATATTCTGATTGACATTGAAGAAGGCAAAACACCCCCATTTGGTCCAATATATTCTCTTTCTTAAGACAAGCGCTCTGCCCTTTTTGAGTATATTGAAGAACAACTCATGAAGGGATTCTCTGGCCTCACAAATCCTTTTTGTCCATCACAAAACAGGAGACCTCTGGTTATGCATCAACTATTGTGGCCTTAATGCAATCACAAAGAAAAATTGGTATCCACTCCTGCTCACGTCTGACCTTCTAGATCATGTCCAAGGCTGCAACAAGTTCACAGTGATGCAAAATCTAAATGTTACTGATAATCCAAAGTTTATAACTTGGAGTAAACGAGTTACACTTATATTTTGGCAAGAGTTCGGGGCTCCGTTATCCTAAACTCGCTTTTATTACAATGTGTTAATAGATTTAATGTTTTTAATTCAAAAGCTCAAGATGGTCTCAGAACTAATGGATGGGGCTCAACAGTATATAATGCTTATAACCTGAAGTAAATAAAAGCTCGTAGGCCTAAGATGCCCGCTCCCTGGGGATATCCGAGCCGTGGCAAGTACTTGCTTGCCCTTCAACTTGAAAATCCTCCTGCTTTTATATCGTCTCCGTTGTGCACGGACTGCCATATTTCTGCATGACGGTCGAGGTCTCGCGTGATTTTGGCGAGCCGTTGTAACCGGTCGGCCGACCCGTCTATTCTTCGTTTTTATTCCCCACTTCCCTTCTTCGCCTTTGAGTACATACGGTTTTCAGGTTTTCTTAGCGATTCCTGAGTTTTCCAGTTGTCAGGAAATGAGGAAAACGCATCGTATTTGTGTAGGCAGGCGTGAACAAATTTTCCGGAGTATCAAGGTGTGTAGTTCTTGATCACTGATCCGGTGCCAAGGCCCGGAATGCCATCTCGGCCTAGCACAGCCACTCATTCAGCAATGAGCCATCCATCTAATCTTATTTGATGGTGGCCCTTATTGACGTGTCCTATTCCTTGGTTAGTTTTCTTTGAATCGATTTTCCGGGTTCTCTTTTGGTGATTTCAAACTAGAGGTATGTCTTTGCGTTTACAATTTTCGACGCTTTCAGCTTACAGTTTTCAGCTTTATTGGGTATATTAGTGTTTTGAGACCGGCGTATCAGCAGTTATTGACCTGAAAAATGCATTCAATCTAATCCACATGAAGGAAGGCGACAAATGGAAAATGGCTTTTTGGACTCACCTTGGACTCTTTGAGTACACTGTCATGCCCCTTGGACTAACTAACACCCCTGCTACTTTTCAAGCCTTCATCGAAGATGTGCTTTGGGATGTTCTCGACATTTACTGTGTTGTCTATCTTGATGACATATTGATCTTCTCGCGTCCTGATGAAAATCACCACATCAAATCAATCCTAGATTGCCTCCGCTCTGCTGGACTCTATGCCAATGCCAAAAAATGCAAGTTCTCAAAATCACAAGTTGAGTACCTCGGATACATCATTTCTGCCCATGGAGTACGAATGAACCCCAAGAAACTCAATACTATTGCTAAATGGCCCATCCCATCATCAGTCAAACAGATTCAGCATTTCCTAGGTTTTTGTAATTCTTACCAAGACTTCATTCCCCATTACTATGAAATTTGTCTCCCACTTCCAGCACTCACTTCCAAAGCATGCAAAACCAAGTTTCCCAGCCTTGACAACGCCGCCCGAGATGCTTTTGAAAAACTCAAAATCACATTTACCACCACCCCAGTCCTTTGACATTTTGACCCTACACTGCTCTCCACTATTGTTAGAGATGCCTCTGACTCTGGACTCTCTGCAATTCACCTCCAGCCTGAACAAAACCGGATCCTCCATCCTGTTTCTTACTATTCACGCAAATTCACGCCTGCTAAAATTGAATATGAAGTACACAACAAAGAACTCCTTGGCATTGTTGAAACCTTCCGTGAGTGGCGCTCTTGGCTTATAGGCTCACCCCATACAATCACAGCAACCATGGATCATTCGAATTTGCGTTACTTCATGTCATCTCGTCTCTTGGACCGTCGTCAAGCGCGTTGGTCCTCATTCCTCTCCGGATTTGACTTCCAACTCGACTATGCCCCTGGAACCAAGAATCCTGTAGATGCTGCATCCAGACGACCAGACTATTGACCTCAAGAGGGGGATGAAACTACCATTAATCAGCGCCAAGCCCTCCTCAATCTTTACCACACCGCCCAATTTTGTTTTTCCTCAGAAACCCATTCCAACACACCATCACCTTCCGTCAATACCCTCTCCACCTTCCCCCTTGACAACTCTGAACTCCTTGGCAAATTCAAGGCCACCTATCGTACCGACACTGACTGGCGAATCTGCTCCCGTACCCTTAGCCGACATTATTCTCGATCAACCACGCGATATCGGTTCTATCATCGACACCTGAAAGATTGGACGACGCTACGACTAATTCGTCTCTTGGAAAACTCTCCCGGACTCAGAGAATTCCTGGATCCCATTTTCCGACATTCCCTCGGAACTTCGTGATTCACGGTTATGCATGACCAAGAGCTTTGACTTCAATGTCCCCCGTCCTTTCCTTCCGGCTTCCTTGCCTTGAAAATTCCCCGCTCCACCACACTCTGCACAATCTCACGAACATTCTCTTTCGCCTCGTCTGGCGCCATCGTCTTAGATCCTCTTCGTCCTATAGATGGCGTATCATTTAAGAGCGCTTTCCACCAAAACTCCAGATACATACCAATAATCGCCCAATTTCTCGTGCTCGGGATCCTCAACGTCTCACACTCGATCTCCCAGCCACAATACAACGTCAAAGAAGCCAACCAAATCCTATACATAGAGTACGAGCTCCCATTCCCGCCTTCTCCTCCCAGATTTAGCGTATCAGCAAAATCGGGGCTAGGAATAGGGAACATGGGGGTCGTGCTGCGCTCGAACTTCGCGTCGAACGTCCATGCACAGCAGGGTATATTCATGTACCCCGATGCATTGTATAGAGTTGAGACTACAGACACCCACGGCGTGAGTTCGTCGGCGTGGTTTCCAATGATAAAGACGCCAGGTTGGAAGTACGGGTCGTCGGAAGAGGCAGATATAGGGTTGAACGCGTGTACTTGGAGGTTGTTTTGCGTTGACTGGGGGTAGTGTGACCATGAAGTGCGAGCGCGGACGTCGATGCCTCGTCCTTTGTACCCTTCCTGGGTCAGTATATGCGTCAGGAGGCCGTTGCCGCATCTATGAAACAAGTCAGTTCCACAATGGTTGAAAAGCTGGTAGATGCCTCTTGTTACCCGAAGTCGAGAAAACCTCCTGGCGGACGAGGCCAGGATTTCCATGGTTCATTGGCATCAGTCTCCGGAGCTTCCTTAGAGTCCGTGGAAAAAGTATCTTTCCAAAGGAGCATCAAGTAGGTTGCGATGCCAATGTCCTAGTATTATCTCAGTATGAAAATGAAGGTGTCTGTGAGATCCCTATTCTTGCCTCGAACACATGCTTCAGTGGATCTGTGACCTCTTGCCAGGTTTCTACAAGATGTTTATGCCTCTCGCGCATAATGAGATACAAATCCTGATACGGTTCACGGGGAACCAAACAATCATGCATAACTCGTTTCTTGTAATTGGTAAGTGCACCCCAGCCATACCGGTCTAGTGTATCTAAGAGTGCGAGGCAAGTGCGATACAACCGTGCGTTCGGGTGGGTCGGAGTGTCTGGTAAGGGGATGACCTCTATACGTAGTGTGGGAGGGTCGGATTGAAGATATCTGAAAGCCAGATGAGAGACAGCAGGATGATAATATGGCAAGGCCTCCCCGGGAGAAAGAATTGGCGTCAATAACAGAGTATCTACGGTAGTCGATGTGTTTGGTGATTGGTTCGAATCTTCTGGTTCGTACAGTGAACAATATTGTTCGAGCGAAGCATCTCTTCCTGGTCGTCTAGCCAGAAGTTTCCGATGGGTTGATGAGATTAGGCGTCTCCCCTTTAGCTTGGGGATTTCTGCAGGAAATTGTGAAGTTATCTCTGCTACGGTTTCTGAGCGCAATATTAAGGCTGAATTGTATTCAGGATGATGTACCAGCTGAGAAATGGCGATCTCAAACTTTGGTAATGTGAATGATAGAGATTATTTTAGAATCCCGAAAGTCAAACTTACCAGCTGAGCAGGAAAAGAGGCTGTACATGTTACGAGGGGCCTCCATGGCACTTTTTCATTCACGAGCGATAGAGAGGCCGTTGCAATATTCTGGAGATAGCAAGGAGAAGGCTCGAAGCGGGGACGATGAGAGGTCATGACTTTGAGACGTTGTAAAATGGCTTTTTTTAGTTGGGCCGTAAGGAAATGAGATCTAATCTAATCTTATCTATACACTTGCAAGTCAGCTGCTCTGATCTGAGTTCCGGTCCTTGCATGGTCGCATGACTGCCACATGACGGTCTCTAAGAATGCCTTGTTCTAGGAGAAAGCCTATTGACATGTCCTACAGCGGCCAAAACTTTGGTTTACAACGGATAGATGTACAACAGAATTGGCTGTTTGCGACAGTATAAGCGCCCGCCGTGCGGGCACAGTGATCAAAGTCTCTGAATTACCCCACACTTTCCCCGCCGGACCTTCTAAACACGGACATAGCCGTTTACTTCCAATATAAACCTACCGGCCGGGATTCTGCCTTTCCCACAGCCTTTCACTAACGAGACTATCAGCCCAACTCTATATCACTCTCGATCCCGTCAATGGCCGAAGTAAGCTCTGCCACCACTGTCGAAATCAACGATGCTATCTTCTGCGGTGCTCACCTTAAAGAAGTCGTGAGTAGCCTCTTCATCACCGGATTGCGCTCGCACGATGAGTGATTTCCGCCGATAGAGCACATGAGCTGACGTTTCACCCTCTTTCTAGTGCTCGGACTGTTCCTATGACGGGAGGGAGGAAAATGATGCCTTCTATGGGGTTCGTCGTGTTTCCGCCATGTCTGACAATGTCTAACAAAGTCCGCAGTTCGATCCCATAGATAGAGACCCCATTGACTCTCCTTCAGTCACCCAGAACAAGGACGGAGTCTTTCAATGTAAGAAGCATGGCTCTGCAGGTTCGCGACTTAATTGTACATTGCCGCAAGTGATACTGATTCCACGGTCCCAGGGTGCAACCAGTGTTTCGGGTGGAAGAAGCAGATCACCAAGGCACGAACCGCTGCGAAAAAGGCAGGGAAGAAGTAGCGCCCCCTATATCTACTGTAATGCTCGCGGATGTTAGCAATGTATACTATCACGGATCACGATATCTGTCGGGATACTTCTATTGATAGTGCCGACAATGTCCATAACGATGACGCGAAAATGTCTATGGACGTCCTTAGCCATATCTACACCCATGGAGTGCCCTTCTTTCTTGACATGACACACCGTGTAAACATCAGGAAACTGCTCCCCAAAATCACACTCAAGCCCGAGAGTAACAGTGGCTTCCACCATGTGAAGGACGAGGATAGTAACGCTCCAGTGATCGGAGTACCTGGAGCTCGTTACACATCCTCGAAGTAGGGAAAAATAGACGAGTACGCACCAATAAGCCCACCAACACCTGTGTTTGAAGTCACTTGAGATCGCAAAAAAAATTAGTCAAGAGTTCATTCTCACCTGTAAACGCGAAGCAAATCCCAGCTCTAGTTCCAATTTCCGCGTCGTTTTTCGCTAGTGAGGCAATCAAAGGTAGAACTAAGCCCGCCCCTAACCATGTAAATTCAAACCTCATTTATAACCCGTCGATGACCAATGGATGGGAAGGATACATACAGGCGCCCGAGAAGAACCCGTACAATATAGCGAACACTACGGTGCTGGGAATGTCTTGCACAAGGGGCATGAAGAGAATGAGGATTCCCACTGACATCATACAGAAGATGAAAAGATTGTAGGCGCCTAGTCTCGGGACGAGAAAGTTTGGTATGACGCGACCTACGGCGTTCATACCGTTAAGGATAACCAACTGCAAGTGACGATTGTCAACAAGGGAGACTAGGCTCGATCAAGGGGTTCAAAGATACCGTATAAAAAGCAAAACTGGGCGTCAGCCCATTCATAATCGCCTGAAGCTGAATAAAGTAGATCGGGAAGTAGAGGCCCACCAATATGAAGAAGATTCTATATCGAAACTGCGGGTGAATACGTATCTTTCGTTTGAAGACATCTACTAACCCAAGAATTGTTGCTACATAAGCCGGCTCTCGCAGGAACTTTTTCAAATAACAAAGGGTACTACCCTCCTTACGAGAACTCGGTGGAAGCCGTGTTCTCATCAATAACAATGCGATGACAATTAGACCAGTATTAAGGCCTGCACTGGCCCTAACACCTGTATGAAATCCGGCGTGTCCATGGAACAGGTTGTTGAGCATGAGGGGATGGATGGTGCCGCCGACACCGGAGCCCTGGATCAAGTTGTCTTATAAGGTGTGTGTTTCAACTAGGAAACTTACAGATGCCACGATACCGAGAGCTACTGCGCGGCGGCGTCGAAAATAGTGGGCGATAACAGCCATGCCGGGGACGTATGTCATGCCAGAAGCGATTCCTAGACCCCAAGCTTGAGCGAGGAATACCTGTGGAAGGTCAAGAAAGAGAAGCGTTGTGCAGCTGGGTGTGTACCTGATAAAATTGCTCTGGTTGGGCCAAGGATAACATGAATAGACAAATAGAAAAGAGGACAGAGCCTCCGATCATAAGATGGTAACTATATCAGAAGTCAACTTGAAGTCCTTGAACCATCATGATAGAACAACGTGCAAGTATCCTGTATCGAACGCTCTGCCCGTGAAAAGGCCCACAGAAATGACCAGAAAGAGCTGAACACTCCCTATCCAGCTAAACAACACAGAGGTTAGGGGTCACAACAAATCAATATCGAAATGATAACTTCTTGACCTGATTTGCGAAGACGAATAATGCGTAAGGTATTCTCTAATATAAAAATCTATGTTCAAGTTCGTGTTATGAGCTGATTGACATAAATCGAACGACACAGTGGTCTCACCATTGTATACACCGAACGCGTTAACGTATCTAGATTGAGTATTAGTCGCAGGTTTATCGATCTCAAACAAGGGATATGAACCCCAACGTGGCAAACTGGTGACACCACCTGGAATGAAATTACACATGAGATCAAAATGCATGAGCGACGTGAGGCAGAGTAGAGTCCTTACACTCCAAAAACCACAGACCATGCTTTCCATCCGCCCTCAGGAAACTCCACTTCCTGAATTACTAGAGTATTGGCCTGGGATTCTTCAGCATCAAATACTTTTCTCTCCATGATGGATGGGTCTTTCGACTCGTGCGCTTCGAGACTGGACGACATCGTGGTGCAGAATGAGCCTAGAGTGTTGATGGAGAGAGTACAAGGGACAAGAAGCTTAAACCAATGAAGTCAGTTGACTGGTCGATAAGATATCGCACCCCAGCAGGAGACAGGTCAAATCAGCCTTCGTATGATAAATAAAACTGGCTTCAAAAAGCCGGGAATGAAATCGAGGAAGATTTTTCGCAATCTGTCGAAAAACGCCAAGGCATACGGAATTCAAGTCCAACCGACACGGTGGGATCAAGACACGGACTAGAGATATTTACATGGCTGTATCCTTCCAGAAAAGGCTTTCGTAGGAGTGACAACTAGTAGTATTGGTGATAGTTTCGGGATTAGAAGTCTAAGTACATTAGTGCCAGCTTTGCTCGTTCGCTTTTGGGTTTTCGATCGTTGCCAGGAAGATGGTTTCACTGTTTTTAGCAAATTGCTTGTGGGAATGCCAAGGTCAAAATGGATAATAACAAATAGTGGGAAGCTTGGGCACACCTCGCAAAGAAAGTCTCAAGATAGGTCGCTGATGTCCATCAAAGGACTATCTATCGCCTTTTGGATCGTAAAAGCCACATGATAGTGTGAGTAGAGCACTCGAAAATCAGGATATGTACCTAGTCCGTTCGACGTGAGCGTACATCGTCGTATCCCTATTGTGTATGGCTCACTGGACGAGTCATACGATACCTGGCATAGCACTTATATGAATATGTGTCCGAACCATTGTTACTGATCGACGCACAACAGTATAGCAAAATCCGATCTGAACCTCACTTTCTCCATCGTTTCGTCGTTCGCCAACGACGCAAACATATGTACAACTACTCCCGCGTCTAGAAGTCAGGCATATAGTCAGGGACTATAGAAAGAGGACATAGAACATGTACGCACAAGAGCTGGAAAATTACACGTTCAGTAGTGGAAGTTCTCATAACGTCCTTTCATCACTAGAAGACAGAACGTCATAATTCCGGCAAAAGGAGTTATCAGGGGGCCCTGGTGAGCGTGAAGCGGCAGGCACCATTGGTCGAAGAACAACTGTGAGCACGTCCACTGAGTATGGACGCTCAGAAAAGAAAAGAGGCGGGTACCCCGTGGTCGAAAGTAAAGTACGATCTCAGGGCGGGAGACGTCAATGATCCCAAGATACCAAAACCAAAACCTTGGACACGCAAAACCTGAGAACAATCAATGAGACGTTGGGTCAATAGACACTACAGACAGTAATTGGATGCTACCTATCCAACCATTATCGGTCCGTATGATAGTTTTGAGATCCAAGTTATGTGGTATTTACTCATGAAGTTCACCTGATTTGCGAGGAAGTTCCGAGAGGTTATGTGTGAGAAAAATGTGTTCAATTTGTGAAGCCACGTGACTGGTTTTTCGGTTCTTAACCGTCCATAAATTTTTGTACTAAGTAGTACCTGTCTTCAAAAATTGCATCCATGTGACCAGCTCCCCTCATCTTCACTACTAGACTACGTTGTCTTCTTTTTTAAAGCCATGCAACCGGTTATGGTTACTCACCGAGCCTGGCAGGATGATATATTGTGCCCTGTGATTACAGGATAAGCTTGATATAAGCAAGGCTGTAATTACATGGCTACCTATCTGTTGGGCACATGGTTAGGCTGGTTAGGATTTGGTTATGCTTATGGTTAGGTGGTTCAAGATTTTGTTAGTGTTCTGTTAAGGTTTGGGATATGCTTAGGGCTTCAGGAATATTTGAAGGGGAGCTTGCCTCCGCTTAATGCAATAAGTTTCAATCAGTTATATGCATCTATAGTGAAGTGGTTATAACTGTTGTATTTGCTATTTTTATTGGGAACACAGGTTGCTTGTAGCTAAGGGCATTCATATATTACACTTTACCTGTAATTACAGGGTTATAATGTATCAAACTGACTGTATAACCTGGATTATTTTGTTTGCCCTACCTAATTATACCAACCATATCATGTCGAGCTACCTATCTGTGTTTGAAAATTGCATTCATGTGACCACTGCCTTATGTTCATTACTATAATACTTTGTCTTCTTGCACTGGTGTCACTCTAAGTGTTATTTTGGTGGATTTCATTCTTTTGATTCATGTTCTTTCATTTTATTTTGTTAAATTTTATTTTTTCCTCACCATAACTTTTTTTTCAGACTGCCATTTATGTTCTACAGACCACAGTTTTTGGTTTATGTTTCATTTTATTCTAATAAGATGTTGACACTGGTGAGATCTATCACACTTTTCAATGACACATTTGCACAGATAGACAAAAAACTTTATTTACTGGAAAGAATAACAGGGTCTGACATGGAAGATAGATGGAAAAAAGATTGAAATGATACAGCAGCATGTACCAATGAAGAGGAAACTCAGGGCCAGTGACAGTGACAAAGAAGGAGAAGGTTTTGAAAAGAGGGTATTAAGCCACAACATTTCCAAGTAGATGATGAAAGAAGGACAGAAGAAGGGAAACAGCATGGAGGTGGATGGCTGAAGACATGAGTGTAAGGGCAACCTCTGGAGGCTGTGGCTAAGTCACACAACTGGCAGAGGGAGATCCAAAGTCCTATTCAGTACTGTACAAGGGTCTATGGACATAACTACTCACCTGGCAGAGGGAGATCCAAAGAGAACAACTCTAAGGAGCTCCCTGGCCAGGTGTGATGCTTCAGGAAAACTTCTAACCCTAACCCAAAGGTGCAAACTCCGGAAATTGCCATAACTCCAGAGATTATACCAAAAATGAAAATCCATTGTAAATGGCCTCAATCTCCAGACTCACAGCATGTGACCACATAGTAATATAACCAGAAGATAGCCCTTGATCAAAAGTACTTGTAAAAAGAAAATGGGAGGGTGAGGGTGACAGGCAGGCTTGGAATAAAGGAAACAAACCCAGAGGTCCAGTATGAACAGTCCACTGACATCACCCCCCCTTTAGTGCACAGTGTCTCAATGTACTGGGTAGAAAAAGTTGTGTACTGCCCAATCAACTGCTGAGATAGGGTAGATGCC
The DNA here is from genome assembly GCA_017657295.1 of Termitomyces sp. DKA64. Classification (NCBI taxonomy): domain Eukaryota; kingdom Fungi; phylum Basidiomycota; class Agaricomycetes; order Agaricales; family Lyophyllaceae; genus Termitomyces; species Termitomyces sp. DKA64. Next base: position 21,510 of record JAGGAV010015773.1, read on the forward strand.
TTGGATTGCCTTTGGTGCATTGGGGTGCCTGTAGTAAAAGTCCCAAACCAAAGCTGGTGCACATACATTGGCCTGTGGTTTCAAAGAAATGTCCTCAATGCCATATCCCTTCTACTTCACTTTGAACTGTAACTTTCCCCAGAACATCCTGCTATCCAGAATTTTCTTCACATACTCCTCCTCATTGTTCACTAGGATTGATGGTGGTGGTGCATTAGGGTGATGGCCAGGAATAGGGTCATCTGGAGCTGGGAACAACTTGACTACATTGAAGACTAGGTGCAGTTGATGCAGGCCTGCCAGGAGCTTGAGCTGGTATGCCAGTGGCTCCACCTTCTTCTCCACCACAAAGAGTCCAAGATGGCAATGTGACAGCTTCTG
>JAGGAV010015774.1:0-21724 GCA_017657295.1 Termitomyces sp. DKA64
AAGATGTCATTCATCATTGTCTGGAAGGTGGTGGGGCTGTTGGTGAGTCCAAAGAACATGACAAGAGGTTTGAACAATCCCTAGTTGGGTTGGAAAGCAGCCTTCCACTTGTCTCCTTTCTGGATCCATATGTTGTTGTAGCCCCACTGGACATCCAATTTGGAGAAGTACCTGTCACAACCTATCCCTGAACCTCTGCCTCACTCCAGACCTCCCCCAAACCCATCCAGTAAGCCTGGGATGTATCCCCCTTTATCCCCCAACCTCTACAACACTCCCCTACCCCTGGCACCCACTCCAGCAACTCCTGAGGCTTCTCTAGAAAACCCCAATGCTTCTCTGGCAATCCCTGTGATTTCCCTGACATCCCCTCAGTGTCTGAATAAGTCCACCCTCCTCTGGTGTACATCACAGTCACATATCAAGACAATACTGCCACTCAACTAACCAGTCTTGGGACACCCCAAACAACCATACCTGAGACCTGCCTGCATGACCCAACCCCAGACCTGCAGCCTTGGAGGAGTTTCCCCTGCAGGTACTTAAGCTGTAGTGTAGTAATAGTTAAATAGTCTTGATATTATCTACATTCTCATGCTTGTTACATCTCCCATGTATCCATCTTCCTATTTCATATTGTCTTGTTGAATCTTATCATCTCCCAATTGCATCTGTTTCCATCTTATCAGTCTCAATCTTATCAATTTCCATTTTCAGTCTCTCATCTGTTTTCTAAGTCTTGTCTTGCCTTGTTTCCATCTCTTGTCTTGTCTCAACTTTCCTGGTTAAGCCTACAGCCCCTCCTATTTCCCATTGAAACCCCTTCCACCCAGAACCCTTTGAAAAACTCCCCATACTCATAACCTGGACCTGCTGAGTTTGTGTTATCACTGCAGAGCTCCATACAGTGCTCATCCCCCACTCACCCATCACTCTGCTCCCCCATATTATCTACCAGAGCACTCCAGACCTCCCCAAACCACCACTATCTCCTTTACCCCCCCCCCCATTTCACTCTTCCAGAGCTCACTAGAGCTAGGGATTGTGAGTGTAGACATCATGTCTGCCTAGTAAGGGACTTGCCTAGTGTAGCTGAGCCCCTGGGTCAGCAAAACATGACATAATATCAAGACTAACCCCTTACCCTGTTCTCAACTACAGTCCTGCATATCTGCCAACCAGTTATCTAACCAACTATTGTGATAGGCTGGTTTCCAAGCCCTACCATCCCCCATTCTATCCAATGCCCAACCACTATGTCACAGCCACTCTATAGTACTGGGCCCCAGAACTAAACCCTGCCCCCTATGGCTCATTCATTAGTCAGGGCCCACCTCTGAACTAGTGCTCCCTTCATTGTACCCCATCAAAGAAACCTACCCCCACCTACAGCCTGACACCCCATTGGCCCCTAGGGCACCCATGGCCCTGATACCCTCAGCTCTTCCCCCTAGGCCCTACTATGCCTACTCTGTCCCTGCTGCAGCCCCAGTCTCCCTGAAACAGCTTGATGGATACTTCCTCCCTTGGCCTCAACCCTCTGCTGCCCCCTCCCATCCAAGCCCCACCCTCCCCTAGGCAGCAAAGAGTCAAAGCCTATGTCCAACAATGTGATGAGATCCTCCATTTGCTCTGCCTTGCTCCTGCTGAATTTGCCAAAAAAGCAAGAGCCCTCCTTGTTAGTCTGGGACATCAAAATATCTCTGGAACACTGGAGACCTGGGCAAATTGCCTCCTGGACTTCTACAAGCACTACCAACAAGGCACCCTCCCCAAGAATGTCAGGAGCACCCTCAGAATTGATGTTGGCCTCTGGGAAGAACTCTGTGCACTGGTTGATGAAATACACACCAGCCTGAACCCCTGCTGCTTCAAAGATCCCTTGGACCCCACCCACTCCTTCCATGTGCAATGGGAAGAACACACCAGGGCTCTAGCTGAGGCCTTGGCCCCCATTCCTCAACAACAGAAAGAGCTTAATGCCATGTCCAGCATTCTGAGGTTCCTCAACTCTACTGGAGGATTATTCAATCAGCCTGCCACTCATACCCTGGCCCTCTCCATTTGCCTCTAGGCCAACTCCATCCCCAGCACCTTCTACACCTGGGACCAGCCCACCAAATCTGAGTGCCCTGCCCAGAAACTTCCCCACCCCCCTCCTCTCAATGGCAACCTCACTTCCACCCACACTCTCTTATATTGACAAGCCAGAGAACCCCAGTGGGGAACCTGCCCCTCAAGAATGAGCTCTCAAACTCCCCAGGGACTGACCCCCCCATGTCAACCTCTGCTCCTCTTGGGAATATGCCCTGCCCCTCCATAACAATCTCCCACCCTTTCTTTAACAGCCTCTTGGCCCCAGAGCCTCCAGGGCAGTCCCCCTCCTGCACCACCCCAACCTCTGCCCATCCCCTTGCCTAACCACCATGCCAACACCAACAATCTTGGACCACCAACCCCCAGAGGACCCCCTCCTCCTCACTGGGCCCTGGGACCTCCCCTAGGCAATGCTGGCCCAAACTCTAGCAGTAGGCCTCCCAATGGCAGATCTCCTGGTGGATAGAGCTCAGCCATGGACAACTTCCCCCCTCAGTGTGAGGGTGGGAACAACTATTATTACTACTACAATGCCAGATCCCTGCCTCAAACTCAAAATGCCCAGGACAACACATGCAATGCACTGGCTCAGGAAGAAAAGCTTAACATTCAGAAACCAGAACCCTTCAATGGCTAAGGACCCCTGGAAATGGCAGACATTCCTAACACAATGTCTTACAATGTTCCAAGCTAAGCCCATCACTTTCCAGCTTGAGAGCTCACAAGTGGCCTTTGCCACCTCCTACTTACAGGGCATTTCCTTTGACTACTATATGGTATTGCTCCAGTTTGACCCCAACAACCTGGTACTCTCCAATTGGCCTGCCTTCACACAGGAATTCTCCAGTAACTTTGGAGTATTTAGCACTGTAGCAGAGGTGGAAGAAAACCTCTACAACCTTTGGATGTGTGATAATGAATGATTCACAACCTTCATCATTCAATTTGAATGAGAGGCCTACAAAACCAGTTGGAACTACAATGCACTCCAATTTGCCCTTTGCTGTGCCCTCCCACAACAGATTAAGGATGTCCTCTGCCTCGCACCCAAACAACCCATGTACAATGGATACAAAGCACTTGTTACCCAGATCAATTTAGAAAGACTGGAGCAAAAACCAAGGCTTGTGGAACAACTGGAACCTGTCCAGCAACCTGGGTTGGCAATCTGGAGCAACCAACAACCTCCAAACCATTGCCCCCACAATGCCTGCTAACCCCATACCCTGGTTCTCCCCTGGACAAGGCCTGGCTAACACCACTTGAACTCCTGGACCTTGACCCCCTGCCCAACTTAATGCTGTCAATCTTTGCAACACCCCAGACCCTCCAGACTCTGGACTTGACAATTCCCCAGACTCAGATGGTCCCCTGGACCCCACAAATAATCAGGAGGCCCTGTGTGCCAATCAGATCAGGGACCAGCCCTGGATCAACATCTCAACCAGAAACCCAGGCACATTGACAGAAGGAAGGGGCATGTATTCTGTGTGGTGAGCAGGGTCATTTCATTAACAATTGCTCTAAATGCCAGGTGATGGGACATGCCATCTGGACCATTGACAGGGAAGACTGTGACTATCAGTTTATGGAAAATGACCCAGCAGTTTAGGTTCTGAAGATGCACTAAATCATGAATCAGACTCCAACATCTTCTCTGCCCCAGCTACTTTTCTCTATGCAACAGTAATTGCTCTGGACACATCTCCCCTCACACTCTGCCCACAACCTCCTTCTCCATACCACTCTCCCCTTCACCCCTGACCCCATACCCACCCTGATTAACAGCAGCACAACAGACAACTTTGTTGACAAATCCCTAGTGGCCCTTGCTCCACACCCTCCCTGGCAACTCCCCCTTCCAATTCCCCTAAAACTCTTTGACAGTGATCTGACCTTTGCTGGCAACATCACTCACCATGTAGAGACAAGGATCACTTTTGCCAATGAACAACAACAAGACCTCTGGCTACTAATCAGAAAGTTGCATGCCTCCACCTGCTCATCCTTGAGTTTTCCTGGCTCCAAGCAACCAACCCTTGTATTGACTGGCCAAGTCTCACTCTTTGTCTCAATCCGGACAACTTGCCTAATCAGGGACCCATCTCCTTCAACATCTCCCCCACTCATGATGCCTTGGGAGTTGCCCCCAATGTCCCCCAAACCCCTCTGCAGCTCTGCTCATGATCCACACAATCATTCATCATTAACACCCACCTTGGCAACTCCCCCATTGTCCTCCCTGCCCTCATTGACAGTGGAGCCTCTGGAACCTTTGTCAGCAACCAGCTTGACCTCCCCCACAAGCCCCTCAACATGCCTTTGGAGCTACAGCTGTTTGAAGGAAGATCTGCCACCTCTGAAATTACCAAATTCCACCCTAGCTCCCTCACCCTCAACAATGGCCTGCAGTTCCTGACCCACCTCCTCATCACCCAACTCCTAGAGGTGACCCCAATTGTGCTTGGACTCCCCTGGCTGCATGATGTCAATCCCAACATTGACTGGCAGGACCTCACCATGTGGTTCCCTAGCCCTGAAGCCTGCCTGGCAGCTGCCATCACTCTTTGCCTTTACTTCCCCCACAACCCCAATGACTCTGATTTGGCCCCCAGCAGCACCAGAACCACCAGAACTCCCACCTTGCCTAAGGACAGCCTCAGGGAGGAGGAAGAAGTGCCTCTGCCTCAAGCTCCTGCAGGCACACCCTGATGGCTCCCCCCCAACATTCCCCACAACCAGTACAAGGGCCCAAATTACCACACTTGAACCCTGATGGCCCTGGCCCCCACCACCACACCCCCAATGCCTGACACCATTAACTCAGAAGCCCTTGACATTAAGATCATTGGTGCCATCCCCTTCATATGGATCTTGCAGGATGGCACCCCCACCTTCCAATTCCAGGTCACCCTGACACTTCCAGAAGAACACATCTGTGCTAGTACCACCTCACCTGAGACTCTGAAAACATAGGAACAGATATTATGCAAAGTAGTTCCCCCAGAGTATCATGAATTTGCTAACATGTTCTCCAAAGGAAGTGCAAAGAAACTTCCCCCACACCAATCCTATGACCACATGATTGATCTTGAAGATGGCACCTCCCCCCCTTTTGGCAAGATCTACAACATGTCAGAAGTTGAACTCCAGGCTCTCAAAGACTACCTCAATGACATGCTTGGAAAGGGTTTCATCCAACCCTTGATCTCCATCACCAAAGCCCCTGTCCTTTTTGCCAAAAAGAAGGTTGGCTCCCTCTGTCTTTGTGTGGATTACTGGGAACTTAACAAAGTCACCAAAAAGAACTGGTATCCTCTCCCCCTGATCAGAGACCTTGTTGACCACCTCTGCAGTGCTAAGGTCTACACCAAGATAGACCTCCAGTCCAGCTACAACAATGTCCAGATTGCTCTGGGACATGAATGGAAGACCACCTTCTATACCCACTATGGCCTCTTTGAGTATCTTGTGATGCCCTTTGGTATGATGAACTCCTCTGCTACCTTCCAATATTTCATGAACAATATCTTCCATGACATGAACAATGTCTTCATTATTGTGTACTTGGACAACATCCTTATCTACTCAAACTCCCTGGAAGAACACCAGAGCCATGTCTGACATGTTCTAGAACAACTCTGGGAATACCACCTGCATACCAAACCCAAGAAGTGCTCCTTTTACACCACCAAGGTTGAATATCTAGGGGTTATCATTACTCTGGATGGCATACAAATGGACCCAAAAGTAGAAGCCATCCTCAACTGGCCCCTGCCCCAGAATATTAAGGAGGTATAGTCCTTTTTGGGTTTTGCTAATTTCTACCACCAGTTCATCAACAATTACTCCAGCATCACAAAACCCCTCAATTGGCTCACCTGGAAGAACACCCCCTGGGACTGGGACAGTAAGTGCCAAAGTGTGTTTACTCTCTTGAAAAAGGCCTTCACCTCTGCCCTGATCCTCTGTCACTTCAACCTCACTCTCCCCATTGTACTTGAATGTGATGCCTCTAATTATGCCATCACCAGGATTCTCTCACAGATGGGCTCTGATAGCAAGGACCTCCATCCTATCACCTTCTACACCCATTCAATGATCCTTGTGGAGCTCAATTACAACATCTACAACAAGGAGCTCCTTGTAATTGTCAAAGCCTTCCAGCAGTGGAAGGCCTATCTTGAGGGAACCCCACACCACATACAAGTCTACTCAGACCACAACAACCTATAATACTTCACAACCACCAAGAAACTCAGTCAACAACAAGCCTGCTGGTTGAAAACATTGTCTGAGTATGACTTTACCATCCACTATCACCTAGGATGACTCAGAGCAAAACCCAATACCCTCGCCTGAAGGCCAGACATCTACTCAAAGAAGTTGTTCAAGGCCAAATGAAATGCCTTCAACCATCATGTGGTAATCCCCCTCAAACATCTTCATGCTGTGCTGATTATGAATGAAGAAAGGATCTTCCATCAAATCTGAAATGCTCCCCCAGATGCCTACTTCACCCAACATGACCCCTGGAATTGCTCTGCCAACACTTTGCCCCCCAACCCCGCCTTTACACTGTCTCCAGACCACCAATTCCTACTCTGAGATGGCTGGATATATGCTCCAGACCACAAGTCCATCTGCCTTAACATCCTCCAGCAGCACCATAACCACAAGCTCTGGGGACATCCAGAAATGTGTAAGACCCTCCAACTGATTTCCCAGACTTACTTTTGGCCAGGAATGAAGAAGGATGTCACCCAGTATGTACAAGCTTGCAAACTGTGCCTCCAAGCCAAGGTCCCCCAACATTGCCCATATGGTCTGCTGAAGCCCCTCCCCATTGGCTGCTGCCCATGGTCCTTGATCTCAATGGACCACATTGTCAAACTCCCTGAATCTGAAGGTTTTGACACTATTCCTGTTGTGGTTTGCTGACTCACCAAGCAAGCCCTGTTCATCCTCTGCCATACCACTGACAATGCCCCAGAGTTCACCAAACTATTCCTTGAATACATCTTCTCCAAGCACAGGCTCCCAGATGACATTGTCTCCAACTACAGTTTCTTGTTTGTCTCCTGGTTCTGGCAATCTCTATGCAAGGTGCTCAAAACCAAGACCAACCTGTCAACTGCCTATCACCTGAAGACCAATGGACAAATGAAACAAGTAAACCAGACCTTAGAGCAGTACCTCTGCCTCTACATTAACTACTTACAGAACAACTGGCATGCAGAACTACCCCTGGCCAAATTTACTTACAACAACACCCCCCACTCTGCTACTGGGGTCTCCCTGTTTTTTGCCAACAAGGGCTACAACCCCCAGCTCACCTTGTCCCTCAAGGACATCCCCTTGCATGTTGCCCACAAAGTCACTGAAGACCTCCAGTCCCTTCACCAGTTCCTCCAAGACAAGATCAACACTGCCAACTGGGCTTACTCCAAGCATGCCAACACTCAATGCAAAACAACCAAACTGGACCCCTGGTACCCTTGTCTGGCTCAACCAGCACAACCTCAAGACTCAGAAACCCTCAGTGAAGCTTGACCATAAGCAACTTGGCCCCTTCAAGATCCTCTGAAAGGTCTTGACCCATGCCTATCAGCTCAACTTACTCCTGGAGCTAAAGGGCCTCCACCCCATATTCCATGTCTGCCTCCTTGAAAGGCATGACCATAGTCCATTGATTTCTCAGGACTGGCAAAAGAAAGCAAATCTGAAACATTGGCATGTCATGCAAAGATCTCTATCATATTGATTCAACTCACTTGTATATTCTCCAGACATTGATCCCTTGATACACCCTTCCACTGCTGGTTTGGTAGTTATCTCAAGGTTTGAGGATTTAGATTGGCTGGACAGTCCAAGATAGTATTTTTCAAAAGATTTTGAACCTCCAGTTGAGGGAAATTCTGGTATATCATTCTCAACCTCACCATCTATCACTGAGACATCCTTTCCTCCAAGTTTTTGTAGATTGGTCACCATTGTAACCTGGTGCAAAAAATCCATGTTTAAAGGTAAGCCCATAGTCTCTCTCTTTGATTTTGACTTTAAGCCAAGTGAATGCAGCAGGGATGTTTTATTGAATGACCAGAGAACAGCCATCTGAATTGTCATCAGTGGGAGAGCCAGAGTATCAGCATCATCAAGCCCAAATGATTCATTTGGTCTGGGCTCAAAACTCTCTGCTACCACAGGGTCAATGCCTCCTCTAACATTGCAAATGTATTTTCATGACACCCCCTTAGTGTCTGTTGGCATGCCTCTGACTTGCCTGCATTTACTTGGCCTGATCAACCAGGGCTGCTGTGTCTGTTTTGTACCCTTTGTGGAGCTAACCTTTCCATCAAGAAGTAGACCAGGAGGGACAGAAATGTTCAATGAAGCAGACCCAGTCAAGTTTTGTTCCTTTCAGTATGTGCCAGAGTCCTCTGCATGTACCACATGAGGAGACCAATTGACAATATTCAAATCACATGAAGATGCCAAGATGCCAACCTGACAGCAACTCAGGTTATAATTCTCTGCACTAGATTCAGAAGACACATGAAGGATTTTCATGTCAACTTCCAAAGATGGCCCAAGCCAGTCAGAATGTCCTTTATGTTCCACCTAGTCAGACAATTAATCATCAATAGAGCCCTCTGAATAAATAAGGATACCAAGAGGAAGAGCCATTTACCTGTGCTTTTATAAGACATGAAATTTTGAACTTTTCCCTATGATCCTTGCTTGTAAGATAAGATGAGAAGGGTGCACAAAGGGATCCCCCCCTAGCATCATCATGATCACTTTTTTCATGGTCCTCTCTATTGTCTTGATCCTTGACTGCTTTCAAGTCATCTTCATCTTTGTCAGAATTATCTTCACTTCCACCTTTTCTGCTTCTCCTTCCACCTCCACCTCCACCTCCACCTCCACTGCCTCCACCTCCACTGCCTCCACCTCTACTGCCTCCACCTCCACTGCCTCCACCTCCACTGCCTCCACCTCCACTGCCTCCACCTCCACTGCCTCCACCTCCACTGCCTCCACCTCCACTGCCTCCACCTCCACCTCTGCCTCCACTGCCTCCACCTTGTCCTCCACCCTGTCTTCCAATACTGTCATTATCTTTCCCATCATCATTACCTTCATCTTGCTTATCATTACTACCTTCATCTTGTCCTTCAACATTTCCTCCCTTACACCTATACATGTCATCACCACCACTTTGTCCATGATCATCATTGTCAGATATTTCATCTGAATTACTGTTTTCATCAATAATGCCATCCTTGTCATGTCTCTTGTCCTTGCCATGAGTCATATCTGATTGAGATTGCAGCATTGATGCATCCTGTGTTTCCACTTCTTCTTCATTTGGAGTTATTACAATGCCTGGGAATGGATGTATCACTTCTATCAGTGCATTGTACAACTCATCTGAAATCTTTGAGTCCAGAACAATATAAATTTCCTGTTCTGGCTCTTCAAGATTGATGGTCATTTGATTGAAGCCAGAGTGCATTGAGAAATTTCCAATGAATCCTCCAGTAGTCAGGATTTGTTCAATAGCATGTTGACAATTTGCAATGTGTTCATCAGCCTGCTTAGCAGTGATCCAACATGTTTGAAGGGAAGTTATGATGGCAGGAGAAGGCATTGGCTGGTTCATTATCATAGTGCATGGGTCCATATAAGATATCAGCACATTTTGCTCAGCCTTCTAACTAATATGTAAGCAGAAGAGTAGAGAATAACTTAAAATTACCTGTGAAGCAAGTATTGGTGGGCTCAGGACTTCAGTAGAATTGTCAATGTTACTCTTGTAGTCATGAGCAAAGAAAACAACAGCATTGTCAGTGCTGGAGTGGTGGCTCCTATTACACCTTCACATTATGATGAGGCACAACATAAAATGTTTGCTTACTCAAGGAATGTAGGCAAAACCTTAGGACCCTGCTTGCTCTTAGAGGTTGCAAGACTGCCATGTTCATCTAAGGAAAGAGTGTCAGATCTGTCAAGACTGTTTCCAACAAGCACTCTCACCTTTGACATCCACATCTGCATTGCACTCAAAAAGTTTGGCATCATCTGAATTCTGTTAGGGCTAGGTAAGATGATCCTAGCAGATGCCTCACCCTTGACATTCATACTGGGCTTGTGCTTAGAAAGTTTGGTAGCAAAATGTTGACTTGAGATAAAATCAAGTGCAGTTATCAAACACCCATTTAGCATGATGCTTATTGCCAGGACTACAATCTACTTGCTTGTAATCAGGTTGCCAACAAACCTTGTCCATGAGTCCATGAGTCCATGAACCCCTTGAGAGTTTGTTTAATGCTGGTCTCATCATCATCATCATTGTCATTGTTGTTATTGTTGTTGATGATGTCATCATCATCATCATTGGGGGTGATAAGAACAGAAGGAATGGGCTTGATAGATAGAGGTGCACAGATGCACACTACAAACTTGTCATCCCCTGATGATGTGGCAATGATATGTAGGAGAGCTTGTACATTTGGCTTGGACACATCCACATGCAGCATCTTTTCTGCTCTCACTCTTGTTCCCTCCTTTTTCAATAACCCCTGTTTCTGCCCCTGATGTTGTGCATGGTGGTGCTGGAACACCAATGCACTTGGGGCCAGGGGCATGATGAGATTCAAAATATAAAGACTCAGGATCATGAGGAATATGAGCTTGAATATTGCGGCTGTCTTTCCTTTTTCATTGGATATGGGTTTGGATTTCACCTCACTGGTCAAGGGCCCTTTGATGCCAAAATGCTCATGCTGATCAGGACGGGGTAGGACAAGGGCTGATTCAGTGTGGGTGCCAAGGCGGGGAGAAGAGTACGAAGTGCCTCCATGATAGAATGAGTCTCGGTATGAGGGTGGGGATTTTGTGCGTGAGCAGATGAGAGGGGAAACGCAGGATTCGGAGAGGTGGTGCAGAGCTTGCTAGCAGTAGAACTAGGAGAGATTTGGGTAAATATTCTACATATGAGAATAAATACAAACCTCAAACATGACACCTAAGACGCTTACAAAATAGGCATATATGAGCAGATTGTCAACGGTCGACAAGATGGCAGCAAAGACAAAGACTTCCCCCAGGCCTGCGACATTGGAGGTGGCGCCGATGACCAGGACGGCGATTTTAAGAATGTAGCTGCAGATGATGGGTGGGTGAATGAGGGACAGGCTCTCTGCAAGGATCTTGGCTGCAGGTTTGAGGGACATGGTAGACAAGTAGGCAAAGGGGAACGCAATGAGGCGGGAGTGGAGGAAGACGGCGTGGGCGAGGCGGAGAGGTGTGTCAAAGCCAACTGTGCAGACAAAGAAGAGGAGGACATGGGTGAGCGCGATGGAGATGGGGGTGTGGGAGGTGAGCGCGATGGAGATGGTGAGGAAGAAAGCGAGGATGGAGTTGCCCAAGATGGCAGCAGGCAGCCAAGAGCTTGAGTCGAGGGCGCGGGAGCGTAATATGAGGAGGTGAAAGATAAAGTACATGAAGATATGGCCGATGAGAGTGAGGAGAATGTCCAGGGAATTTGAGCACGCGGAAGGCATAGGTGGTCCATCTCGGGGAGGGTGTGTCACCTATGACAGGCTCAGCAGCAGCGGCGATGGTGGGGGCAGGAAGAAGGCACAGGGAGGAGTGAGGTGAGGATGGGTGCAAGTGTGGCAGCGGGGACGGCGAGGGTAAGCGACAAGTCATTTTGGTGGGAAAAGGACGCAGCGGCGACAAGGTGAGATGTGAGGTCGGGGGCGACGGGCTCTGCAAAGACGAGCTACCAGACGTCGAGGGCGATGACATCGGCGGCGGGATACCCCCAGACATGTTTGCGGACAGGCAGCCAATCGCCATGGTCCAGTGCCAGATGCACCGGACGCGGCGAAGCCACAGCTGACCGCGCAATAAAGGCAGAGTGCTTGATTACGTTGAGGTACGCAAGTGTGCCGACAGGGTTCAGTGATACAAGTGTGTAGTGTCAGTTGAGCCAGACTGAGTATGGCCATTCCGAGATCATGACACCTGTGGCTACCACCTAATCTGCCTAATTAGACATGGATACTGACGCAAGATCCATGGCTGATCAGGCGTTATTTATCTAGTGTAGCGCTTCCTCCAATAGTATACCTGTTCTTTAGGGACTCTGCTGCTGAGACTGTTGCCCAGCTATAGTCCAGGGCGAAGGCCGATGGTGCCTATGCCATCACGCACATTGTCAATGGCCGTCGGCAATGGTTGTCGTTGATATCTCATCTACACATGTTGGATATTTGTCGGGGCTGCCTAGAGATAACGCCTATGGTTGATCCCGTCCTGAATGTGATTATATCCTAGCAAGCAGTGCATTGTGACCACAATCTCTTAAAAATTGAATTTTGAAACACTAGGGCATTTTGAAACCCAATGCATGTGATAACAATGTATTCCAAATCTACTAACTTGGCTGAGTACAGGTATATATGGCGAGTTGGTATATCAATCAATTAGCAATGTCGAGGTGATGTGAGATGATTGTTATCTTTGGAATTTGTGACAATGGTACGAGCTGAGGCATGATAGCACCTACTTCATGCACTTCAGCCCTTGAATGAAGCTGGGTCACGGATTAAAGAGGGAAATTCTCCTATTGCAAGTCTCAGCTAGGTACTCTTTCCCTGGTGGAGGCACCATCCCTGACTTTACCAAGAAAATGCGATGGCTTCGCAGTGAGTATCCAAATGACAGAAGTTTCAAGTACCACTTCCTTATTTTCCCGTCTCGTATTCTATAGGAACTGAAGGGAGGGCATCCTTCAATATATTCACATTCAAGGCATCCTGTGCAGCCAAACCTGTAAACCCCATCTGACCCTTCAGTCCCTCATAAAACTCCCTCGTCAGCCCCGCCTTCTCCCTATCATCAACATTGAACGGCCCCTTCAAATCCCCCCTCCAACCACGTCTTACTTCCTCTCTAAAAGCCTGAACAGGATCCACCCCCTGTTCCTGTTCGCACAGCCACGTAAACCATCGATGTCCCGACGTAACGTGGGTCACTTCATCAGCATGGATGACCTCCATCACTTTCACACTCTCCACATCTCCCGCCTTGCGGAACCGCTCAATTGTGCCAGGGTTAACATCGAGTCCGCGCGCCTCATGGACGAGATGGATGATGGCCAAACGGGACCGTAGAGACTTTGAGGTTAGGGTTGCTGACTCCCACAGAGAGGCATGCACGGGCATAGTTCCGTATGGGGTAGTCGGGGAGATCTCTGAGAGTCTGGATGTTAGAAGTGTACTGATATGCTTCAACGTTACGATGGGAACAATAGAAAAAAAGCATCCATACAAATGCTTTGACTCATCCAGAGCCATTTTGGTGAAATCAGAGAAAAAGGCGGGAGGGATATTTGGGTACAATGATCCAAATCGCGCCATGATGTCCCATCTGAGTAGCAGGGTAAGATCCATCGTGGATAGAAAAGAGAATATGGACAAACGCGAGATCAATCCTAGAGCGTAGTACTGTAGGTCAAGGGACTGAAAGAACTCTTGATTAGAGAACAGACTTACGCCCACTGTTCGATATTCGCCAACGCATGAAGCATAACTGCCCTGTTCTTTCTATTCTTCACCTTTGCAGGGTCTACTGTATTCCTCGAAAAGTGCTCTTCACGAGGAGGAACATCTGGTGGGCGGGGTGCATTAGGCGATTTATGACCGATAGATGACAACTTTCCCGTCCGAAAGAGGCTCACGGCTTCTCGGGTGCGTTGTACCTTGTTCAAGAGTGAGAAATTTGTATCACTGAAAAAGGAACCGTACTTTGAGAGTAGGATTTGGGGTATTCAAGATGAGAACCGCCCATTGCATCAAAGTCGTCGGTGGGTTGTCAACGGGCACAACGGGTTCATCAATTACAGATGGTGTTGACGTTAGAGAAGTGACAGGTAGAAGAGGCGCCGCTGATACAGGGGGAGGGTCGGCAAACTCTGTTAAATGTTATACAGATGAAGCGTCACAATGAGTGGTTGAACGCACCTTCAGAAACAGGACGAAGCTCAACAAGTCGCCAGCCGGCACCGTCTGCAGGCGTCTCTATCCAAACCTTGTCAAATCCATCGGACGGGTCAGTCCTGACCTCAACGGCGTAAGTGCAAGCCTTCAGTCCCGTCTCACTCTTGCCCGTGCGCAAATCAAAGTCATATCTTTCAATGAGGATCCTTATTAACCCAGGATACAAGATAAATACAAGCGATTCGGTGGCGCACCTATGCCACGGACAAACAGCAACAATACTCGATTCGTATTCTTCAATGTCCGCATGAGAAAGGTCTGCCCCGAGGTGTGGACAGTTGGATTCCATGACATAAATCTGCTTATACATATGTTTCTCTTTTGTATAAGCAGAGTCAGTGGATTCTGAATCGGGTTCGGAGACCTCAGGCGTTAATCTGAAAAGGATAAGGGAGTGGTAGGTTCCTTCTTGAGATCGGAGAGTCAGAAAAAAGCGTGAATGGCTCAGTAGAGCACTGAAGGGAGCTATTCTGAAGGCAATAAGTAGCATTCTTGATTCACAGAACTGCGGACGCACTGTATTCGCTTCATTCCGTCAGATCTTTACGAGGTAGAAGGGCGAATCTATAAGTGAAATGATGATGATAACATTATCTATTTTCAATATTTGGATCTCCGATTCTATGCGATGTTTGATCGGCATCTCCTGACTTTGCAATGCTATCTCTCCCACAAAAATCAATACTTTTCTCTGAAATTCTCGAATAGACTCCTCTTGAGGACAGACTCCTAAATCCTCGCTCAAACGGCGAGTTCTCGCCCGCCACCTCAATGTTTTGTCTGTTATATAAGTATCTAATCTAATCAATCATACGAATGCAAATACACAAAACTTAAGGGCTCAGACTCGCGGTTGAGGAACTGGCAAAGAAAAAGGTTGTCAGTGATGTTAAAAACCCTACGTTGGGTCTTGTAAAATTGTTCGGCTATTGAGAGAATTAAGCGGGCCATTAGATAATAATGGCTATTGATGCATCATGATGCATAACACCTGATTTCATTTGTCCTTTTGTCCATAGTAATCTTTGGGTCATCTACGTGTTGGTATGAGCCGTTGCAAGGCACGGCATGTCCGAGATCCAGCTCTCTGAGATAGCTGTCATGCAGAGAGCCAAGCTTGATATTAATGCCAAGCTTTATATCCAAATGTAACAAGATAATAAATCAAATGTATGAGCAATGGAAAGCTATACGTGCCAAAAAGAGAGGAGCTAAATAAATAAGTACATACAATTAGTAAACAGGAGAGATGGTTGACGAATGATTACACAAACTGAAGGGAAGCCTAAGCCAGTGAAAGCCCACACACCTGTGGGCACACTAAGATTGACTTGTGCACACAAGAACTAGCACAGCATCTATAATCAGAGAGTCCAACAGAGTACAAGCAGTAGCAGTAGTACAATGTTAAGAGCTAAGCTACTATGAAGTCCAATCTGTCCCAATAGGGATGCTGCTGATGTAAGCCAGGCTTACACCCCTCCCCCTTCCTAAAACATTAAGTATACATGGAATAGAGCATGTTGTCACAACCCACTCTGGGACCTCCAGAGTCTCTCCTTGTGTCTCCGGAGCACCCACCAATGCCTCCTCAAGCTTCCCCAACCCTTGCCCACCATCAGCACCCACCCTAACAATCTCTGATGTTCCCTGGCAAACCCCAGTGACCCCAATGGACCCCAACCACATTACCTGCAGACCCTATCAAACCCCAACATCTCTCCTGACCCTGGCCCACATTGCTGACTTGCTCCCTCAATCTGCCCAATCACTCCAGAACTTCCCAACAACTACAGCATGACTTGCATTCCCATCAGTTCCCATCATCTGCAGCCCACATTCCCATCAGTTCTCATCAGAATACTGCCATGGCCCACCAACTGATCAGAACCACCACCCAACAACCCTGCATGTCTCTGTTGAGTCCCGCTGTTACACCTGCAATCCCTGGAAGAGGTACAGTAGCCAGTATATAAGCTGTAGAACAGTATCTGTTATAGTAGTCTTGATATTACCTGAATAACTGTTATGTTTCTTGTGTTTCCATCTCATTGTTCCATCTTGTTAGTTTCAATCTTATCAGTTTCCTTTCTTGTCTCATCTCCATCTCTTGTCTCTATCTTGTAAGTCTTGTCTTGCCTCATTTTCTTCAAGTCCCTCATCTTGTCTCAACTTTCTTCAAGTCCCTCATCTTGTCTCAACTTTCCTGGCTATGTTTGATTCTCTCCCTATTGCCCCAACTCTTCCTTTCAACTCCATGATCTCCAAAACCTCCCCATGCCCTCAACTTGGAATCCAGCCCTGAGTTCATCTTTGTTCTTGATATTTCAACTCTGGAGCTCCATATCATACTTGCTCCCCACTTGTCCATCATTCCTGCTCCTCTGTCTAGCCTACCAGAGCACCCCAGACTTCCCCAGACCACTTTTCCCCACTTTGTTCACTCAGTTTCACCCTTCCAGAGCTCATCAGAGCATGGGATTGTAAGTGTAGATGTCATGTCTGCCTAGTAAGGACTTGCCCAGTGCAGCTGAGCCCCTGTGGTCAGTGAAACCTGACACATGTCAGCAAAAAAAAATAACTGTTGAAATGACTTGTGCATGGGTGCATCAAAACCCAGTGGGAAAAAGCTGCCACAATTGATGCCTTATACTGGAGGGGTCATTAGTCTTTCACATCACTTCCATTTTTGGCCAGCCATCTATCCAGGGCTTTGTTGTTGGCCAACTCACAGCCTGACAACCAATGATCTTCCTTGGGACCTCAACCCAGATACTGTAAGGGGACATTGGCTGTGGATAGTTCAAGCCAAGCCCACTACTCATGACCTGACTCTCTAGTCAAGAGGCAAGCAATGAGTGAACTGAGGGCATGGCAGGCAAGAGGTGGGCAACAACCAGAGGCAAAGGTGGAGGGCAAGGCAGAAGGCAAGGGGCTGCACCAGCCAAGCTCACAGTTATGCTAGTGAAGAAACCCAAAAGCAGTACTATTGTTTGGACTGGGGATATCCTATCCCCAGGTCTCCTATTTATACTACAGGACTACTGGATGACTAAGTACCTATGATTAAGCCTGAGGGCTGCTGACTACAGCCTAATGACACAAAGTGGAGGCTGATGACTATGAACTACTGACTAATTGGGTCTGGTAATGGAAGGATCAATGATAGACAACAATACATCATGTGCCAAGTATGATATACCCATTAGGCCTGGGAGCCAAGATGATGAGGAAGTAAGGAGGGCCAGGCAGCCTGGAGGTCAGGTCCCCCATGTGGCTCATCTCTGACAGTCCACAGCAGGCTGCCTTGCCACATAATCATGCAGCAACTCACCTGGTTGCTGTGGCATGAGTAATAGGGCCAACACTTTGATGTGTGGAGACAGTGGGTCTAATGCATCCCCACCTATGATTGGCAAAGGCATCACAGATTATGCCTTGGACTCCCATAATTTTTTTTGCTGGAGGTACTCAGTGACTTCCTGTGCAAGAAACAGCATGTAGAGGTCTATAAACTTCACTGGATCAGTTGGGATAATTCCATCACCCAACAATTGCTGAATAGCTATATGCTTGACTACTTGCACAGTCAAGCACTGCTGAGTGAAGGCCTTCATAATTCCACCTGATCCTGCCAAAACACTAACACCCTCCTATAGAGGATGTCATTGGGTTGTGCTTCACTGTCCATATTGGAGGTGTCTCTGCTATCCTCAGGAATTGTCCCAATGGCAGCAGATGGTCCTGATGCATGCATAGTCAGCATTGGACCTCCTTGCACTTGACCAGTGCTGCAAGCTCTGTATGGTTCTTCTCCCACATTTCTCAGTGGAGTGCTTCCCAGCAGCAGTTCAGGCTGACTGCCCACAACTGTATGGAGGGCAGCCAAACCCTCCCCTCATTTCACAGTGGGTGTATGCACAGGGTTAGACCCTTTGCCCACTGTCAGTGCTGCATTACCCAATTCTACCTTTGGGTACAGTCAGAAAGAGGGCACCCTAGCACCCTCAGTCATGATGCCAGTCTGATCATCATATGGTGGTTGCACAGGAGTGGCTGCAGGCAGCCCTCCTAGCATCACACTGCTTCCTCTACCCATGCCATGGTTTGACATGGCAAGATCTGCTGATACATATGGAGTACTCAGACCTACTCCATCAAGTTCTGCTTTGGACCAAGGTCTGAGCACCTGTTCCTCCATGGTCACCACAGTACCATTGAGGCAAGTGAATATTAAAATTTTTTAATGTTCTGATTGCAACAAGTGGCCATGAACTTCTCATGTCAGAAGTTCAGCTTCTACTTTGCAAATGAGTAACCACTTGTTTGTATTAAAAAAATGTCATCTTGCTATTACAGGTTGCACAGCTTACAGTTCACACTCCATAACACAAAACCAATTAGATAATCAGTCTACAAAGTATGAAGTAAGGTGCTGCCTTATGTAAGTACATAATCAATATTTATAGGTAGTGTCAGGTGATGCTACCATGAGAACATACTACACTACTAGCAGTTGGTCTGTAATGCAAGTGTAATGGGGGGGTCTGTTACACAAAGCATGCATCTACTATAGGAAGAATGATTGAGGTACTGTCATTGCAGGGGTAAATGTTGATGACTTCCTTGCAATTGCAAGCATAAAGGCAGTCAATGAACACCTCAAGCAGGAGATGAAGAGCATATGGACAATTGCAGATTTGAGGACCCTGAAACACATCTTAGGGATTGCAGTGGAGTGGAACAGGGGAGAAAACTAAGTACACCTATCACAAATCATCCTAATTGATCAACTCATCAACCAATTTGGCCAAATGGATGCTATGCCCACATTGACTCCTATGGAACCTGGGACAAAGCTACAACAAGTAGACCTGAGAAAGCTGACTGACAAGGAACACAAAAAGATAGTGCAAATACCTTATAGATGGTTGGTTGGTGGCCTCCTATGGCTTGCAGTCTCAATGCCCTAACATCCAGTATGCTGTCCAACAACTCTCTCAGTACCTCAACTGCTACACACAGACACATTGGCACACTGCAGTCAGGCTGCTCCAGTATCTGAAGGGAACCCAGACACTTAGTTTGACCTTAGGAGGTAAAGACCCAATAAAACTGGTAGGGTTCATGGACTCCAAGTGGGCAATTTGTCTAGACACCAGACAGAGCATTGGAGAATATGTGTGGTCCCTGGGGTCAGGCATAATCTCATGGTCAACCTGGAAACAGCATACCATTGTGGCATCCCCATGTGAGGCAGAATATATGGCAGCATTTGAGGCTGCACAGGAATGCATCTGGTTATGCATGCTCCTGAAAGCTACAGGACACACTCCAGTGGGTGCCACCACCCTTGTGTGTGATAATAACTCTCCAATGAACTTATCTGAAGACCCAATGCTGCACCAGCACATCAAACACATTGATAATAAATACCACTTCTTATGGGAACATGTGGCATCAGGCAAAATCACATTGCAATATGTCAACACCAAGCATAACATTGCAGACATCTTCACAAAGGCTCTGCCTGCACCACAGTTCTCAACCCTCCAATCAACTCTTGGACTGTCTCAGGATCCCACACAAGGAGGAGTCTCTTGGTGAGGCTCATGGTGAGGAGGAGTGTTGCAAACCAGATGTGAGGCACCATGAGCATCAACCATCAAGGCACAAATGGGAGGGACCCTAATCAGGGCCAGGTCCCTTTTGTTATGGAAAAAGGGACAAAGAACAAGGAAATTTATATATACTTGATGCTGACAAAAAGCACCCTTAGTTGATTATATGAAGACTGAGGGTGAGCTGAACTACTTACCACTACATGAACAAATACTTACACATACTGTAGATATGCTTACACTCTGTACCATCTAGGTATGCACAAATATCAGTCAATTATATGGAGACTGAGGATATACTTACACTCTGTACCATCTAGATCAGGATTGCACTTTCAACATCATGAACCCCTCCAACCTCCTCTCACTCCCAGCACCCACCACAGCAGACCCTGACACTTCTCCAGCAAACTCCAGCACTTCCCCCAGTAGGCTGCATCCCTCTTGTGACCTCCACCACAAACCTGGGTAGCCCCAATAATTCTTCCAGCCCCTGGTATGCATCATCATCATGGATTGACATCAAAGCATCATGACAACCTGCCCACCAGACTTGGGATGCTTTGCTGCAGCCAGACAAATATAACTGACACCTGTCAAATCTGTGTGGCCCCTATGAGCCCAAACTTAGACCCACAGCCCTGGAGGAGGTCCCCTGTTAGTATTTAAGTCATAGAGTAATATCAGTTTCTGGTCTCTTTGTTTCTTATTGTCTCAATTCTATCTTGTTTTTATTCTTGTATTGTCTTGTCTTGTCTCATCTTGTCTTGTTCTCATCAAGTCCCATTCTCATTTTCATCTTGTTTTGTTTTGTCTCTTTCATCTCTGTCTCATTTTGTGTGCTTCTCTCATCTCAACTCTATTTCTTTTCATATCCAGCCTCTGTTTCTATCTTCATTTTCCAGTATCTTTCCCTGCAACCCATATACTTCCTTGGATCCCCATTCTGAGTTATCCCTAGAGTTGGATCACTCCATACCTGATCCCCCTTCAACCCCCAATCCCACTCCCTTCACTTGCATGACCCCAACATCCCCACCTTCTTGATAGCTGCCCCTAGAACTTTGTACCTTACACCTCAGCACTTGCCCATTGCTTGCACTGCCCCTTGCACATCCTTAGAGTTCCCTGGACTTACTCAGATCACTTCCTAGAACCTATCTCATCAGTTCCTTATGTCCAGAGCTTGCTGGAGCATGGATTCTACATATAAGACATTGTGTCTGCCTAGTAAGGACTTACCCAGTGGATCTGAGCCCCTGAGGTCAGTGGAACCTGACAGCTACATGTATAATCAGTGCTCTGGCAGGCTCTGGACATGAAAAACTGAAGAGTAGAACAGAAGTAATGCACACAAGGGTGAGCATCAGGGATCAAGAGGAGCAATCTTCCAGGGTGGAAGATCACTAAGGAATTGGTTTACTGGGGCACATGACAAAAGGAATAGGCCCAGAGACAGTCAAGGAAACTTGAGATCAGGGCTGGAAAGGGAACTAAGAGAAAATGGACTTAAGGACAAAATGGAAAACAAGGCCCAACATGAGATGTTGAGAAAGAAACAGAGTCAAGGCAAGAGATATGAGATTGAGATGAGATCAAGATGAAAATGAGAACAAAACAAACTAGAATGGAGACAAGTACAAGAACTGAATAGAGACCAGAACAACAAGACAAAACTGAAGAGGACTATTGGCAATATCATGACTACTTTGCCAAGTGCTACTCTATGACTTGAATACTATTGGTAGGTACATTCCTGGGGCCATGGGTCCTAATTTTGGTGCAGGGTGTTTGACACAATATAGACTCAGTACATTGTATCAATGACTATATTGCGGTTATGTACCTGTTTGACACAATATAGACTAATTGTAATTAGTATGTGTGATATACTATAGTGGATAAGTAATACACACCTCAGTATGTTGTATCAAC
>JAGGAV010015775.1:9147-21643 GCA_017657295.1 Termitomyces sp. DKA64
TCGACAACACTACCACTCCCAAAGTAAATGAGCCAGCAGCAGCAGAGGATGAGATGCCAAAAATCCTCCCAGACCTCACAAATATTGCCACCATGGAAGAAATTGAGCACCTTCTCTCCATGGCGGAATCACTAGGCAACCCAGTCTCCATCAACATTGGTGATGAGCCCCGCACATGGAAGGAGGCCCAGGCCTCGCCTCATGCAAAGGAATGGGAGGCTGGTTACAGAGATGAGTTAAAATCTTTGAAAGATATGGGCATATACAAGCTGATCCCTCGAGACCAAGTCCCTGCCAGGACCTAGATTAGAAAAGGTGGACCAGCGTTCAAAATCAAATGCAATGAGACTGGCAAAGCAGTCTGCTTCAAGGTGCACCTTGTTTTCAAAGGCTTCGAGCAGATATACGGATGCAATTACACCAAGATGACCTTGCCAACAGTATGCATGGAATTGTGGCATGTGTTACTACACTTAGCTGCAGTGCAAGGATGGGACACCACCCAGATTGATGTCAAAATGGCCTTTCTCTATGGCTTACTACCAGAGGACAAAATTCAATATATGGAACAGCCCAAAGGCTTCAAAGAACTGGGGAAGGAAAGGTGCATGGTGCCTTTTGCAAGGACTCTATGGTGCCAAACAAGCCAGACACATCTGGAATCGCACGCTCAACGAGAACATGCTTTCCTGGGGTGTCACACAACTACCTTGCAAATCCTGTGTATACTATAGAAAATCTGAAACTAGCACAGTCATTGCAGCAGTACATGTCAATGACTTCTTATCAATCACCAGTAACAGAGCAGAAAATGAGCAATTCAAGGACCAATTATGTACAGTATGGACAATCTTTCAACCTCAGGGCACCGAAATTCATTGTGGGCATTGGAGTTGAGTGGGACTGGGTGACAAAATCATTTCACAATTCAGACAGTCACATGCTATGCCACTCTCACTGCCCATGGAGCCAGGATTGAAGCTCAGTAGATCAGACAAAGCTTCCATACCACCTGACAAAGCTGCAGTCCTCTAAAAGACCCCATACAGGTCCCTAGTCAGATGACTCCTCTAATTTGTCATTTCTACCTGCCCTGACATTGCCTACATGGTCCAACAACTGACTCAATATGTCAACTGTTACACCTCAATTCACTGGGGAGCCACAATCAGACTGATAAGGTACATGAAGGGCACCAGGAATCTCAAACTTGTCTTGGGCAGAAACACCAATCCAGTCAAACTCATGGGCTTCACTGACTCTGACTGGGCAAACTGCCTTGACACATGCCAAAGCATTGGTGGCTATGCATGGAGCCTCAGATCCAGCCTGATATCATGGGTGGCACAGAAGCAGAAGTCCATCACTGCATCCTCATGCAAGGCCAAGTACATGGCAGCCTACAAAAGTGCTCAAAAATGTATTTGGTTGTGAGCCTTGCTAAAAGGCATTGGGCATGACATCACTTCCACTCCCACACCCATCCTCTGCAACAATAACACCACCATCAATTTGTCCAAAGACCCTATGCTCCATGTGTGTGTCAAGCACATCAACATCAAATACCACTTCCTCTGTGAATGCATTCAAGACAACAAAATATGCATCAGATACATTAACATGAAACACAACATCACCAACCTGTTCACAAAAGCACTTGCTGCTCCCCTATTCACTTGACCTATGCACTCTACTAGGTCTACAATAAATGCCATGATAGCATGCTGAGGAGGAGTATGACAGCAAGGTTTCTGGTTGACAAGGAGTGTTGGCATCCCTGCATACACCATCAACCTTGACCCTAGAGTGGCACTCCACTACACTGTCCACACATATCACACATTCATTATTCTGGCCACTGGCCCTATTGCTACACTCTTCCATTGTCTCATATACTATATATACCACTCTCCTCATACACAAACCCTCACTCAATCATACATTGTGCTGAAAGTGAGTGTCCACTTACAAACAGACTCTTTAACATACTGACAATGCATACTTAGTTTCACTTACATGTTGTCAGGTACTATTTCCTACTCAATCATATATTATGCTGAGGCTTCACTTACACACTGTCAGTGTTCTACATATAGGGTTCTAACAGTATGTGGAAGGTTTGGATTATGGTGGCAAAGGATGCCATAGAATGACTGGTGCTAGCTCCATGAGATAAAGAGTGTCTTGTCACATGGGTGGAGGTTAACAGCACAAGACATGGACATTGTGGGACTCAGGAAGTATGATGTCTGGGATCACACCATTGTTTGCCCATGTTGCCAGTATATGAGTGGCACCATTGGCTATGCCTATAGCCCTGCAACTTGGAACAATTGGGAGCTGTTTTATTGTGAACTATGGGGCCTGGGTGACCATGAAGGTCCCAAGGGCAAAGTCCATAATGTCTATGTGGACATTGCAAACTTTGATTGCTATGACATGATTGTTGGAACACTGTTTATGAGGACACACAATGTCCTCTTGGACTTTGAGAATGACCAGGTGGTTATTGCTGGAGTGGCAACTCCAGCTCACAGATTGGAGCTGGAGGATATGGATGGATGGGTGTGATGCTTCCATACTGTGGAGAAGCAGTGCAACAAGCAGCACTGACTCAATGGTGGATCTAAATGGCCCACTGTGGAGGAGGCAGTGGATGAAAATGAGGTCAGGGTAACAAACAGCCTGTCTATGGACCACCTGTTGCTGCTGGTGCTAGAGGAAGAGTATTGGAAGAGTACTCTTCAGGAGGGAGGGAGAGTATGCCAGGCAGAGTGGAATGACCCTTTGCCAACAAGGAAATGACAAATTTGGGATTGACCAATCCCAAAGCCGACCCTCAAATGGGCATACAACCTGCAGATGCCTCAGGAGTGGAATCAGGTCATAGCAGACCTGACATGGCAAGAAGGGGTGAGAAGGTCAGCCTCTGCCATAGAAGTATATAGAATGGCCACAGAGGATGAAGTGTCCAAGCCTAGCAATTTTGAATACTGTACCAGAGGTAAGACAAAATATTGTCCTGCCCAGCTGGATATTCTAGACAAGTCAGAGATCCACCTGATGGCCTTGTGTGATAAGTATGCAAGGACAGTGCCATGGTCAAAGTTAGCTAAGGATGAACATTGTCCTTGGCATAATGCAGACAAAGGGAAGACATGGTCTTCCAAGCTCACAGAAGGCAATATTCTGCACCTTTGGCAGCAGTGGTATGATGAGTTCCAAGACATTGTCAATGGTACAAAGGAGGAACTTCCTCCATGGCATGAGGTCAACCATGACATCAATGTCATAGACAAGACCAAACAATACTTGTACTTCATGCCAAGGTGCCCAAAGTCACCTCAGCAACAATTGCAGGACAAAATTGACCACTATGTACAAGCTAAGTGGTGGGAGCCATGTGTGGCTGATCGGGCTGCACTATTATTGTGCATTCCCAAGAAGGATGGGTCACTGCAGACAGCATTAGATGCTTGTCAGTGCAATGTCAATACAGTTAAGGACATAACACCCTTACCTGATCAGGAGGTCATATGGGAAGATGTTGCCTATGCACCAGTGAGGTCAAAAATTGACTTCACTGACTTCACCAATGCATATGAGTAAGTGAGGATACATACTTTGGACATACCAAAAACTGTGTTCATGACCATCACTGGTACATATTGCAGTAACATCATGCAGATTGGCAATTGTAATGCACCAGCAACCTTTCAACAGCTGATGATGTCCATTTTTAGGGATGTCATTGGAAAGTGGATGCATGTCTACTTAGACAATATATTCATCTTTTCAGACTCTATTGAGGAGCATGAACAGCACCTCAGGGTAGTCTTTGAAAGACTATGTAAAAACAAGCTCTATCTCAAGTGGAAGAAGTGTGAGCTATATGCCAAGCATGTAGAGTGTCTTGGCCATGTTATCAATTCATAGGGCATACACTCTGATATGGATAAGTTGAATTGGATCCAGGAGTGGCATACTCCTAGAACCTATAATGATATCCAACAATTCATTGGATTGATGAACTACATTGGGAATTCCCTACCCAACACATCAGCATATATAGCACCACTGATGGCCATGATGCAGAATGGGTTGCCATTCTACTGGTGTCCTATTCACCAGCAGTGTTTTGACATGATCAAATGCATCTGTGCCAAAACCCCAGTGATTTGCCCCATAAATCCTTGACACAAGGATCCTATATGGCTGATCTGCAACACCTCTAAGACAGGCATCAGTGCAATGTATGGACAAGGGCTGAGCTGGCAGAAATGTTGGCCAGCTGGGTTCATGTCCAAGAAGTTCACTAATGCACAGCAAAACTATGCCATGCATGAGTTGGAAATGCTGGCTATCCTAGAAGCTCTCCTCAAGTGGGAGGATAAGTTGCTGAAGTAACAAATCTGTGTAATCACAGATCACAAAGTGCTTGAGTTCTTCAAGTCTCAACAGAACTTGTTTCTGCATCAGCAACAATGGATGGATCAGATGTTGAGATTTAATTTCAACATCATGTATGTAAAGGAGAACTCAACAAGGTAGTGGACTGCTTATCCTGCTACTTTGAGAGTGACTCCCCTTGCAATGTGCATTGCATTTAGAACTATGTGCATGCACATGTGTGCATTGATCCAGACAGGGACAATCTGCCCCCACCATGCTTGCAAGAGATGCAGGCCCAATTGGTCAAGATTTGTGCTCTCTGTGATGGAATGAGTCACAAAAGTTGCCTAATGTGAGACCATCACAAAGTTTGTTATGCAGAAGTGCAGGTCCTTGCTGGTAATACCAATGGCAATGGAGACTTGCAAGGGGTCCAGGGCATTGAGGGCTTGGAGGATATGACACTTGGTGAGGCCATACTAGAGATGGCCCATAGTCTACACCCAAAAGAGTGGTCAGATGGGGAGTTTACCTCTTGTTTCAGGGCTTTGTATGGCAAAGACCAGCTATTTGCTGAAGTGCTGAGCCAGCCAAAGGATTAAAAATCCTTGAGGCTGAAGGACAAGCTCATTTGGATGATGAACATAATGGGACACTGTAAGGGCAACCTCTGGGAATGACAGCTAAATCATGCAGCTAGCACAGGGGAATCTAAAGTATATTAGAACTGGTAATTGACAATACAAATAGTAACTGATCACCTAGCAGAGGGGAATCTGAAGAGAACAAGTCTAAGGATCCCTGCTGCTTGGTGCAGCACATTAGTGGGTGGCAGAGGCATGGGAACAACTGTATAGATGACTGGAGTTAACCAAAAGTGCTCACTGAGGGATCATAGCAAGTTCTGGGGGTCTCTGGAGATCTCTGGGGATCTGTAGAATGCCCTAGAAATGTCAAACAAGCCTTGGGGGAGTGGAATTGGTCTTGGAGAGTCAGTGTTAGTCTGGGGCAGAAGTTAGAAAGGAAGTCCCCTGACATCACCCCCCCTCTAGCATGTGTCACTTCAACACACAGGGTAGAAGAAGTTCTGGATCACCTGGTCCACTGGTGAGAGGGGATAGATTCCTCAAATGGCTTGGGGTGCATCCAGGTGTTGTCAGTGGAACTCCCTGACCAGTCTGGGCATGTGCACATTCTCCCAGGGTTCCCAGGAGATGTCCTCAATTTCATAGCCTTTTCACTTCACCTTGTATTGTAACCACTGCCAGAATAGATGGCTATCCAGGATCTCCTCCACCTTGTACTCCTCATTGTCATTGACCACCACTGGAGGTGGCAGGGATGCCAGGTGTTGCCCCAGGATAGGATCTGCTGGTGCCAGAGTTAGCTTGACCACATTGAATACTAGATGGAGTTGGCACATTCCCACAGGGAGCCAGAGTCAGTAGGCTAGTGGCCCTACCTGTCATTCTACTGTGAAGGGTCCTAATAGCCAGTGCAAGAGCTTTTTTGATGGTTGGTTGGTGGTAATATTGGATGCATCCAGGTAAACTTGATCTCCAAACTGGTACTTGGGCACCAGAATTCTTCTGTGGTCATAATATTGTGCCATGTCATCCTGTGCCTTTGCCAGGGCTGCCTGGGCTTCCACCTGTGCAATTTTCATCTGGTCCACAAGCTCATTCATGGCCTCATTCTCCAAAGGTCAAGTCTGGGGTTCAAGGCCCATGCATGGGTGACATCTGGTGTCCAGGAAGAAGGGAAAAACTTGAGTAGCCACATGAACATGGTTGTTGTACTGGAACTTGGCATTGGGGAGGAATTTGTCCCAGTCATCCTGGCACTCATTGCAGAAGAGGCAGAGATATTGTCCAAGTTCCTGGTTCACATGTTTGGTCTGGCCATCAGACTGTGGGTAGTAGGTGGTGGAGGTGTAAAGCTTCACATTAAGAAGATGGTAGAGCTCCCAGGCAAATTCTGACACAAATTGTTGACCCCAGTCAGATACATAGGCATCAGAGAGGCCACAGAGCTTCCAGACATTCTTCCAGTACAGGTTTGTGGTGCCCATGGCAGAGCAAGTGGTGTGAGTGGGGATCAAGTGGGCTCACTTGCCAGAGGGGTCCAACACCATCATGATGGCATCATAGCCATGGGCATCAGGGAGCTCTATGATGAAGTCTACTGAGGCAATGCTCCATTGCTCCAAGGGGATGGGCAGAAGATGGAGCTGTCTGGAGGGGAGGTGACATTGGGGCTTGGTAAGCAGCTGCATGGTCAGGCAGTGGCATTTCATGAACTCCAAATCTAGGAATAGCCCCATTGCTCCACTATCCAGGAGGGCAGTGACTCTGCAGGTCTGCTGAGTGTCCATGGTCTCAATCTCCACATCAAGGCATAAGGAGTTCACAGAGGAGTTTGCAGCTACTATGTACTGCTGGGGCAGCTGGCATTCCCAGGCAGGGCAGCATGGGCATAGCCTAGCTGGCTCCAGGGAGCTCAGCTTGGGGTCTAGAGTGGGTCTTTGTACATCTGGAGGGGAGTACTGAGGTTCTGTTGTCTTAAGACCATCAATATTGAGAGAGGCAATTTCATTTTCTATTGACAGACAAGCAAACCTGTTAGTACCCAGTGATAGAGGCATACACCTCATCCATTGCCTGCCTAGAAATCCTCCTCTAGGCTTGGGAGGTGGGCACAAGCACCACTCTCCTCTGGGGTCAACTCTGCTGCTGGCTCATTGGTTGAGGGATCTCTGGCAGCATCCTTTGCAGCCAACAGTTGCATGAGGAGCTCCCTTGCTTGGCCATGGAGAAATGGCATACCTCAAGACCCATCAGGCAGTGTTGTGCAAAGTGCCCCAGTTTCCCACATTTCTGGCACAGCAACAGTGCAGGATGATGCTGTCAGGTGCCATCAATGTCCATGGGGATGCCCAGAGGCAAGGATCATAGCATGGGGATGACTGGAGCAGGGGCAGGTGCCGGACATATGAGAGCAGGGTACTGGAGTGTGGTGGCAGGAGCAGGGCAGGGAGTTAGGTGCATGCAGCATAGCTCCCACCAAATCTCCATGAGCTGCCACTGATTCCAGGCCACCTTATACCAAGTGGCAATCCACTCATTGTCCAGACAGCCCTCTACAGAGTTGTCAATATATTCCAGTAATGCAGGGTGCAGGCCATCCTGGAACAAGAGGCACAGTTGGAGACTGTCAGGGTAGGCTGCCTGCTCAACTAATGCCTGGAAGGAATTGATATACTTGTCCAGCATCCTCTTCCCTTGCCCATACTGCTCCTGGTCATGTAGCACTAAAGTGGCAGTTTTGGCAGAGTTGATTGGGAAGAACTCTGCCTGGAAGTCCCTTTCAAAGGTGGCCCAGTCAGCAAAACTTCCAATGCCTCTGGTCTCAAAACACCCACAGTACATAGGTGGAGGCACATCTGGCCAGGGAAAGAAGGAGCTAAGCATAGAAAAGAAGAATGACAGCACAAGAAACTAGCCTGTGGCAATGAAACAAGCATTCAACAGTGGAAATTGGAATAACATTTAGGGTAGAGGTGCTAGAAAGTCTGAAACCAAAAGTCACATGTAGGGAGTGGTCTGTGCACTGTAGAAAGAGGTATAAATAGCCCCAAGTAGAGTAGCAAATAAGCATGCAATTGATAGGCAAAAGCTCAGTGGTTCTCAGGGACTGAATCACTCAGGCTGGAGTTTGTTGAAACACCTCTATGTTCAGAATAGTAATATTTTGGAAGTAAACAACCTTAATCTCAAGCATTTCTCAAGACATCAGCATGGAGTTGGAGTGTATTTTCTAAGTCTTCAAGAAAGCCCCAGAACTATTAGTATCACTCTAACAAAGTACTACACCATGGCAGATGAGCAGATCACTCACCTGCTCCAGTAGCTACATAATGCCAGAGTGCCAGAGGACATTGGTGCTGACATCCTTGAGAATCTGGTAGTGCAGCTTGCTCTTTCTCAAATTCTTAATGAACTTGATTTAGTCTGCAATCAAAGGGATGAGGCCTGCTTGGACCTCTTTTGATCAGCATTGGGGAAGCAAGTGGCCTCCCCTCCTAACCCTTCAGAGACAAAGAAGGCTTGAACTGGGCCTACTTGGCCTGCTGAGGGTAGCTCAGTCCAGAGGGCACCTGTGGTGCCCTATAATGGCATTAGGCCCACTGGCAAGGACCAGCTGATGGATGTGTGCCCAGACTTTGGGGTGCCCCATGCCACAGCTGGACTGTCAAGGCCAGCAATTACTGAGGCTGGCTTAGCAAGGCTGTCTCAGCAAGGCCAGCCACAACAGTTCTACAGGGCGACAAACTAACAATTGTTGCCACCCCCATCACCTATCCCACAAATGTGCCACAGAGATCAGAGGCAGGAGTAAATGAGGTCCTTGAACCAAGAACCTACACATTCCCATGAGCCCTGCCCTGTGAGCACATTTCACCTGTGCAGCAGAACCTGCATGACAAGGAATTCTTTGTCATCCAATGAGGGCAAGCTTTGGAGTCAGAAAATGACTATGATGGGGATGCCATGCTGTCCAAGTGACATATCTTGGACTTGGATCACCACTGGTCAGGTAGTGCAATGCATGTCAACCTGTTCTTGTG
This sequence comes from Termitomyces sp. DKA64, assembly GCA_017657295.1. Lineage (NCBI taxonomy): Eukaryota > Fungi > Basidiomycota > Agaricomycetes > Agaricales > Lyophyllaceae > Termitomyces > Termitomyces sp. DKA64. The sequence continues at coordinate 18,167 of JAGGAV010015775.1, forward strand.
GGTTGACAAGGAACACCATCATTGACTCCAGTCCATAGGTGAACCTCCCCCCCCCTCTTGTGGGGAATGACAGGTGGTACACCCCCACCAATGACAACAGGGAGCACTTCAGAGTGCTCCTACAACTTTGTGAGAGCTGAGGGAACTTTCCACTATGTGTGGCCAAATGGCTGCACTATGGGGAGTCACCCATTTTTACCCACCTGCTGCACCAACCAGCAGCAGTGATGGATGCCACCCTGGCCAAGGCAGAGGAGCCCCTTGCAGTGTCTCCTCCACTGAGCAGTCCATCAACTGAGGCAGGGCCCTCATTGTCAATGGTTGAAGTGACTCCTGCTTCATCTGCAAACCTCAGTGCATCTCCCCAGGCCACACCACCTACAGAGTCCATGGTCATGGACTGCACAGCAGAGTCTTCAGTACTTGCTGAGACCAGCCCAGAGATGACTCTAACCATCATCCCTGGCCCTTCAGAGGTGGATGTAGTGACTAACATTGCTACCCCAGTTGCCCCTGAAGCCAGAATTAGTGGCTCTGGTGATATGGTTAATGCTGTATTGGAGCACTAGGCAGACATGGTGAGCAGCAAAGAAGCTGTGTCCTTGCAAATGGACAAACAAGCAGGATGAACTGCTAATAGCAGTTCATTGTGTGTTACCATCAGCTTGCTGAGTGCCCTCTTATTCTACCCAATGCACATGTGGACAATGTGTCAGGCTATTATTATGCCCAGCATATTCTGTAGGCCAATGATGGCCTACCATGTCATCAACATAGGAGCCCAAATATAGGGCCCTGGTGCTGACTCATGGGTGGGATGCTGTATCCCACCCCCTTTTGTATTCCCATATAGTTGCTCTATAGTGAGTCTGTGGACAGACTCATAAGGGGGGTATGTAATGGACCCCCCCATTACACTTGGAGTCTATACCCCTACATCCATTAGCAGTAGTACTTTCTCATGCTACCTATAAATACTAATTATGTACTCATGTAAGGCAGTGCCTTACTTCATATTTCATAGACAGACTATCCAATTGGTTTTGTGTCAGGGAGTGTGAACCATAAGCTGCACAACCTGTAATGGAAAGATTACAATCATCCTCCTCAAGCCAGAGCTCTTTGCCAATTGTGCTCTAGAAGGGATGTGGTCTAGGAGGATGAGGCAAATATTCTCTGGGACATTGAGCAAGGGAACTGGGAGGATGTGCAAGACAATGTGGTGGCCCAGGTTGCTCAGGCCCTTTGAACCCAATGAGCAAGTGGGATTAAGTCAGTGCATGCAGATGAATGAGACCTTCAGGATGGGCTTCTAACCTTTCAAGGACACATATTGCCTGACATTCCTGAGCTTGATTTACACATTTTTGAGCAACACCATGACCCTCATGTAGTGGGGCACCCTGGTAGGTGGAAGATGCTGGAGCTGATGTCTTGGAATTACTAGTGGCCTCAGATATCCTAGTACATAGGCATTTACACCAGTACTTGTGACCTCTGCCTCTGCACCAAGCCTTGTTGTTGCCTCCCATGGGTCAGCTCCACCCTCTCCCTATTCCAGCTGCCTGCTGGAGTGCCACTTCAGTGGACTTCATTGCCAAACTCCCAGAGGCTCATGGGTATGATGCAGTAATGGTCATAGTGGAACTCTATGGTAAGCAGGCCCACTTCATCCCCACTCACACCACCTGCTCAGCCCTAGGAGCAGCCACCCCATACTAAAAGAATCTGTAGAAGCTTCAGGGCCTGTCAGATGGGTATGTCTCTGATTGAGGCCCTCAGTTTGTGGCAGAATCAACTATACTGGCTGCTTGGGGTTGAGCTCCATACTATCACAGCCTATTATCCCCAGTCCAATGGGCAGACCAAACATGCTAACCAGGAGTTAGAACAGTATCTTTTCCTGTTTTGCAATGAGAGGTAGGATAACTGGAATGAGCTCCTGCCAGATGCAGAGTTCCAGTACAACACCCATGTTCATTCTTCCACTCAAATGACTCCATTCTTCCTGGACACTGGCAGACACCCTTTTATGGGATTTGAACCTTGGGCATGCCCCTCCAAGAATGACTCAGTGAACAAATTCATGGACAGGATGAAGAGGGCCCAAGAGAAAGCAAAGGCAGCCCTGACAAAGGCAAAGGATGACATGGCACAGCACTATGACTGGCAGTGGACACCAGCTGCAGTATACAAGCCTAGAGGTTGAGTTTACCTGGACAGTTCTGATATCAAAATCACAAGACCATCACAGAAGCTGTTGCATTGTCACCTTGGTTCCTTCATGGTGGAGAAACAGATAGGGCCACTAGCATATCAACAGAAGCTGCCTCCCAGTCTGTGTCAGCTGCACCCAGGCTTTAATGTTGTCAAACTGTTCCCTGCTCGAGAAGACCCTATCCCTGGTTGTTGCCCTAAACCACCACCACCACCAATTCTGGTTAACAATGAAGAGGAGTATGAGGTAGAGAATATTCTGGATAGCAGGGTGTTCCAAGGGAAGTTGCAGTTCAAGGTGAAGTGGAAGGGGTATGACATTGATGACATTTCTTGAGAACCATGGCCATTGTACATGCACCAGCCCTGATCTGAGACTTCTATTGCAGGCACCCCAATGTGGTCAAGACAATCCAAGGCATTTACCCTATCTCCACAGCTGACCAGACAATCTGGGACTTCTTCTACCCAGTATGTTGAGATGACACATTCTAGAGGGGGGTTGATGTCAGGGGACTGTTTCTTTCCTTTATTCTGGGCCTGTTACTCAAGCTCATTCTCCCTTCCCTGGTGACAAGTACCCTTGACCAAGGGCTATTCAATGGTTACACTTTTATGTGGTGACATGTCCTCAGGCCAGAGATCATAGCCATCTACAATGGATTTCAATTTTTGGATTGGGTTTGGATTTAGTCATTGTTGCATGTTTTTTCTAGAAGCTCTGGAGTAAATTTTCTGAACACTGGCAGTGGGAATCCTTAGACTTGTTCTCTTTGGATATCCCTCTGCCAGGTGAGTAGCTAGAACTCTAGAAGTTCTTGTAGATGCCAAATAGACTTTGGATCTCCCTCTACCCATTGTGTGATTGAGCCACAGCCTCCAGAGGTCACCCTTAGAGAACAAGCCTTTCTGGGTTTTGAAAGTTCTTACTGAAGGTTTATTTTTTTCAGACTTCTCTCACCATGTGTACTCCCTAATTGAGCTTACAGCCAAGGACACAGCATGGAGAAGGGAAGCCTTGCAGCAGATTACCTTTGATGCTTTCAAACAAGCTATCATCCCAATACCTGTCCTCCTATTCTCCAATTACAACTCTATCCTCTTTGTAGAAGCAGACAATTTGGACTTTCCCACTTGAACATTTATTGCTCAGAAGTCTAAGAAGAATAGTAAGTGGCATCCTGTTGCCTTCTATACAAAGAGCCTTAATGCAGTAGAACACAACTACAATATCCACAAAAGAGATACTAGCCATTATCT
>JAGGAV010015776.1:0-21621 GCA_017657295.1 Termitomyces sp. DKA64
GAAGGACACCCCATGGGACTGGGACAGTAAGTGCCAAAGTGTGTTTGCTCTCCTGAAGAAGGCCTTCACCTCCACCCTGATCCTCTGCCACTTTGACCCCACTCTCCCCATCATACTCAAATGCAATGCCTCTGATTATGCCATCACCAGGATTCTCTTGCAGATGGGCTCCAATAGCAAGGACCTCCACCCCATTGCCTTCTACACCTGTTCAATGATCCCTGTGGAGCTCAACTATGACATCTATGACAAGGAGCTCCTTGTGATTGTTGAAGCCTTCCAACAGTGGAGGGCCTACCTTGAGGGAACCCTGCACTGCATACAAGTTTACTCAGACCATAATAACCTTCAATACTTCATGACCACCAAGCAACTCAGTCAACAACAAGCCTGATGGTTAGAAACACTATCCAAGTATGACTTCACCATCTACTATTGCCCAGGACAACTTGGAGCAAAACCCAATGCCCTCACCCAAAGGCCAGACATCTATCTGAAGAAGTCATTCAAGGCCAAACAGAATGCCTTCAATCACCATGTGGTAATCCCCCTCAAACATCTTCATGCTGTACTGATTATGAATGAGGAAGGGATCCTCCATCAAATACAAAATGCTCCCCAGGATGTCAACTTCATCCAACATGACCCCTGAAATTGCCCTGCTGACACCTCACCCTCCGACCCTGCCTTTACACTGTCTCCAGACCACCAACTCCTACTCCTACTCTGAGATGGCTGGATATATGCCCCAGACCACAAGTCTATCCACCTTGACATCCTCCAGCAGCACCACAACCACAAGCTCTGGGAACACCTGGGAATGTGTAAGACCCTCCAACTGATTTTCTGGACTTACTTTTGGCCAGGAATGAAGAAGGACATCACCTGGTATGTATGAGCCTGCAAACTGTGCCTCTGAGCCAAGGTCCCCTGACATTGCCCATATGGTCTGCTGAAGCCCCTCTCCATCAGCTGCTGCCCATGGTCCTTGATCTTGATGGACTACATTGCCAAACTTCCCAAGTCCAAAGGTTTCAATGCAATTCTTGTCATGGTTTGCCAACTCACCAAGCAAGCCCTTTTTATCCCCTGCCATACCATTGACAACACCCCAGAGTTTGCCAAACTATTCCTTGAATACATCTTCTCCAAGCATGGGCTCAAGACCGACCTGTCGACTGTCTATCACCCAGAGACCAATGGACAAATGGAATGAGTAAACCAGATCCTAGAACAGTACCTTGGCCTCTATGTTAACTATTTACAGAACAACTGGCATACTGAACTACTCCTGGCTAAGTTTGCTTACAACAATACTCCCCACTCTGCTACTGAGGTCTTCCCATTTTTTGCCAACAAGGGCTACAACCCCTGGCTCACCTTGTCTCTCAAGGACATCCCCTTGCACATCACCCATGAAGTCACTGAGGACCTCCAGTTCCTTCACCAGTTCCTCTGGGATGAGATCAACACCACTAATTGGGCTTACTCCAAGCACACTGACACTTGATGTGAAACAACTCCCAACTGGACCCCCAGCACCCTTGTCTGGCTCAACCAGCACAACCTCAAGACCTAGAGGCCCTTGGTGAAGCTCAACCATAAGCAACTTGGCCCCTTCAAGATCCTCCAGAAGGTCTTAACCCACACCTATAAGCTTGACCTGCTCCTGGGACTGAAGGGCCTCCACCCCATCTTCCATGTGCAGCTCTTTGGGAAGTATGATCCTGACCCCTTTCCTGGCCAGCACCTGGGCCAACCCCCACCTGTCAAGGTTGAGGATGAGTACTACTATGAGGTTGACCACATCCTCAACTCCCACCTTGTCTGCAGGCAACTCCAGTATCTAGTCCATTGGAAAGGCTATGGGCCCAAGGATGACACCTGGGAACCCTGGAAGAACCTCTCCAGAGCCCCTGCCAAACTTTGGGACTTCCCCAGACAATATTCCACCAAGCCCCAGGACCCCCAGGATTAGCATGAACAGATGGCCTCAGTGGGCATAACCCCCACCTCTGGATTCAGCAGGGATTCAACTCCCACCCCTACCAATGGCCAGGAAATGCTACTTATGGTGCCACAGAAACAACATACTACAATGAGAACCATCAAGAAAATTGTAAATACATGACTACAAGTACAAGATGAATGGTCAACACAGTATAAGACAGCCAAAAACTCCAGAAATCCACTCCAAAGTCCCCCTTGCCCTCCTACTCTGGAGTACCCCTCTCCATCACTGCTACTGCCAAGTCCATTTCCATTTGTGCTACCACAGTCCCCAAAAGCTCCTTGTGCCATGGCAGGGGCTCCCCAACGTCCACTGCAACCTCCCACCACAACCCTGTATCCACCAAATTCCTCTGCCAATGGCCCACCAAAAGCTGCCCCATCTGTCCAGTACCCTGCTTGAGCTCTGGAGGAAGGTCTCCAGGCATTCCTCACATACCATCCTAGATTGAGGCAAATGTGGTGGAAGCCCCATCTAGGAGGATTCAGTGCTCATGTGCCCAATCTAGAATGGGAACTTGAAGGTCAGTAGGGAATGGTCAGAACACCTGGAAGACACTTATGAAGGACCCCTCTCCACCTTGCAGCTGCCTCATTAGCCAGCCATCCCTCATGCTGCCTTCTCTCTTTCTCCCAGACAGCCCAGGGGTCCAGACCCCCTTGACACTCCACTGCTGCTGCCCCCTCTGGCCAGGCTTCCAACTGTTTCAAATGCCCCTGGAGCCCCTAAACCTTGATGCCCCTCTCCCCCACCTTCTGCAGGGCAAACTTGTGATCCCACCTTGCTGCATCCCAATCCTACTATGCCACTGCCAACTCCTCCCTCAACCCCAGAGCTCCTCTCCTTGTGCCACCAAGTATCCCTCAAGCTCCAATACTCTCTGGTGCAGGGCAGGATCCCCAGATGACCCCACTATGACTCCCATCCCTGGGGAGTAAATATGTGGTCTGGGGGGACTGGCCAATGTTGCCTCACCTTGGGGCCTCTTGCTTGGCCCTGCCTCTGGTGGGGGGACACCCTACACTTCCCCTTATCCCTGGAACATGGGACCCCCTCTCTGCACCCACCCTGTGGCAGCCTCACCTTCCCTCAGGGTCACCACTGCTCTTTCCCTCCCTCTCCTGCTGAATGCATGGATTGCAATGTGCCACCTAACACCCAGCCCCTCTGCCCCTCCCCCAAGTGCTCTAAGACCCACTCCTGCTCCCAACCCTGCTCTACAGCAATACTAACCACCCACCACTCCTAGGAAACAGAACACTTCTCATGCCTCACATGACATGGCAAATACACAGAGGAGTCCTGACAGGATCCCACTGCAGGCTCCTTGAATTTGCATGCCTCCTCACAATGAACACAAGTAATGCACTGGATCATGGGTTAGTCAGGAACACAAGGTATAATATAAGACCCGACTCACCAGGGCCTCCACCTGACACCATGCTAGGGTGGGGGGCCCCCAGATCTGCCACACCACCTCTGCAAACCTCTCTGCCAAAACCTCCTCCTGCTAAATGCACTAAGCCTCCAGAACAACTTGCACCCCTTTTATTTTTCCTCTGGGGAGCTTCTAGTTAAAGAAGTCATCACACTTTGACTTTGATTCTCACACCACCACCACTGCCCAGAGATTTCCCTGTGCCTCAAAGAGTCTCAATGCTGAAGGGGAGGGTGATGTCACAACCTGTCCCTGAACCACCACCTCACCCTGGACCCCCCCAAAACTGCCCAGTAAGCCTAGGACATATTCCCCCTCACCCCCTCACCCCCTCACCACCCAACCTCTACAACACTCCCCTAACTCCAGCATCCACTTTAGCAACCCCCAGGGCTTCTCTGGAAAATCCCAATGCTTCTCCGGCAATTCCCAGGATCCCCCCAACATCCTCTCAGAGTCCAGATAAATCCACCCTCCCCTAGTATGCATCACAGTTATATATCAAAACAATATCACCACCTGACTAGCCAGTCTCAGAATGCTCTGACCAACTGCACCTGAGACCTGCCCATACAACCTGACCTCAGACCCACAGTCTCAGAGGAGTTTCCCCCACAGGTACTTAAGCTGTAGTGTAGCAATAGTTAGGTAGTCTTGATATTGTCTATATTCTTGTGCTTGTTACATCTCTTGTGTATCTGTTTTTCTGTTCCATATTGTCTTGTTAAATCTGATTTCTCTCCTGATTGCATCTGTCTCCATCTTATCAGTCTTGATCTTATCAGTTTCCATTTTCAGTCTCATCTGTTTTCTAAAGTCTTGTCTTACCTTGCTCTCATCTCTTACCTTGTCTTGACTTCCTGGGACTTTGAGTACTTGTAACATGGACTTGCTGAGTTCATGTTAATATCCCAGAGCTCCATACTGCACTTGTTTCCCACTTGCCCATCACTCTGCTTCCCATAGAATCCACAGGAACACTCCGGACCTCCCTAGACCTCTGCTATCTCCTTTCCCTGCCCTGTTTCACTCTTCTGGAGCTCACCAGAGTTAGGAATCATAAGTCTAGATGTCATGTCTGCCTAGTAAGGGACTTGCCCAGTGTAGCTAAGCCCCCAGGTCAGTGGAACCTGACAAGAACTAGCACCTGGTGACCCTGTGTGTCTCTGTTGAGTCCTGCCATCACACCTGCAATTCCTGGAAGAGGTCCAGTAGCTAGTATATAAGCTGTAGAACCATATCTGTTATAATAGCCTTGATATTACCTGAATTACTGTTACATTCCTTGTATTTCCATCTTGTTGTTCTGTCTTGTAATTTTTGATCTTATCAGTTCTGGTCTTGTCAGTTTTGATCTTATCCGTTTTGATCTTATCCGTTTTGATCTTATCAGTTTTTGATCTTATCAATTTTTGATCTTATCAGTTTCCTTTCTCATCTCTGTCTCTTGTCTCTATCTCCTAAGTCTTGTCTTGCCCCATTTCTCTAAGTTCCCATCTTGTCTCAACTTTCCCAGCTAAATTTGACTCTCTTCCTATTGCCTTGCCCCAACTCTTCCTTTCAACTCTGATCTCCAAAACCTCCTTGCAACCTAAACTTGGAGTCCAGCCCTGAGTTCCCTTTTGTTCTTGATATTTGACTCCAGAGCTCCATATTGTACTCACTCCCCACTCATCCATTACTCCCACTCCTCCATATAGCCTACTGAAGCATCCTAGACTTTTCTGGACCACTTTCCCCCACTTTGCTGGAGCTCACCAGAGCATGGGATAGTAAGTGTAGATGTCATGTCTGCCTAGTAAGGACTTGCTGAGCCCCCATGGTCAGTGAAACCTGACAGGCCATTCCATCATGCCACTAACTTCCACAGGGTCCATGCCAATGCACCCCAGAGTTATTTTCATCCCCAGGTAATCCACCTCCATCATCCAGAACCTGCACTTCTCCAGTTTTAGGAAGAGATCTGCCTTGTGCAGCCTTCAAAGCACTTCCTGGACATGCTCATCCTTGGCTGTGTCGCTGTGTCCTCCAAAAAGATAATGATGTTGTCCAGGTATAGCATGATATAAACATCCACCAAATTATGGAAAAGTTTGTTAATCATCCTCTGGAAGGCTGCCAGCATGTTTCAAAGGCCAAACTGCATGACTAGGAATTCAAATTGGCTATAACACATATGAAAGGATGTCTTCCACTCATCACCCTTGTGGACCCAGACATTGTAGTATCCCCAGTGCATGTTGAGCATTGTGAACACCTTCACTGCCTTCAGCTGATCCAGCAGTTCATTTGTCAATGGAATCAGGTAAGCATCAGGTTTTATGACAGTGTTTAATGCTCTGAAATCCACCACCAGACATAGAGAACCATCCTTCTTCTTCACAAAGAAAATGAGTGCTCTACATGGTGCCTTCAAAGATCAGATATAACCCTCAGCCAAGTTCTTGTTGATGAATTCCCACAACACATGGAGCTCCACCAGTGCCAGTTGATACAGTTTCCCTGGCAGCAGCACCTCTGCTCTCTCTACCAGATCTATCTCCAGACCATACTTGCAGTTCTGTGGCAGCCTCTTCAACCTCTTCTTGTCAAACACATCCAGGAACTCATGGAACTCCTCTGGAACCATCCCCTCTACTGCTCTCCTCCCCCACTTGACTCTCCTTCCCTGCCCTCTCCACCAACACCTGTGAGAAACTTCATGCTGCCCCCCCCATATGTTCTCCCCCACCAGCCTCAGCCCCTCCCCAGTCTGAACTGACTCCATATCCTACTGCTGTTCAAGGTACACTCCACCCAACCCCACCTCTCCTGCCCATACAACTGCCTCCTTGATACCTCCCCTCACCATCTGCATGGCCTCCTCCTTTTGTTCCTGCTGCCACCTTGTCTTCCTTGTCTTGCCTGCTTGAGCTTCCAAAACCACTCCCTTGGCACCACTTGTGATGTCTGCCCCTTCTTGCATGCAAATGCCCACACCAGCTTTGTGTGTCATTCAGCCTCATCCTTCACCAGCAGGCTCTTGCAGTACATTGACTCAAACCCCACTGCCAATCTCTCCCAATTAACTGACAGATTATGTTTCCACTACCAGTTCACCTTGAGGATCATATTATCATTGCCAATATCTGCCACATTGAATGTTCATGTTTCCACATGATCCTCCAACACCACCTCCAGGTGCACCTCCTCCCTAATGAGCCCTAACCTGAGTTCCATGTTGTCAATCATCCTCAAACTCATCAGATGTTTCTTCAACACTGCTGGCAGCCCCTGCTCCATCATAAACCATGGGTTGGCAAAGCAGCAACTCATGCCTGAGTCCACCATCACCTTGGTGTCAATCAACTGTGGCTCTGGCATCTGGCCATGGACCCTCAACATCACTGGCAGCTCCAATGCTAAATACAGTGACCATGGTGATCTTGCATGAACCACTGCTGCCCACCTTCAACATTGTCATTTCATTCCGGTCTTCACACTCACTCACATGTTCCTCCTGAACACACTAACATTATCAATGCAACATACATTGGACTGATTGGTAGCACTCACTGTGGTGGAGCAAGGCAACCCCTACACAAAACCTGCACCAGGACTCCCATCCTTCTTCTCCCCTGTCTTTAACACCTCCTGTACTGCTGCCTTGATCACTGACTTCTATAATGGACATTCCACCATGAAATGGGCCAAGTTTCCTGCACTTACTTTTGTAAGGGGATGGTCCCCCTAGGACTGACTGTTCAACTCTATTCCAGGCTTAGTCCAAGGATGATCCACCATTCTAGCTCATCTGACATACCACCTGTCATGCCCTACACCCTTCTGTCCCCATTAGTTGCCATCTATAAATCACTATCAGGTTCTGCTGACCTGGGGACTCAGCTACACTGGGCAAGTCCCTTACTAGGTGGACACAACATCTACACTCATGATCCCTGGCTCCAGTGAGCTTCAGAAGAGTGAAACAGGGTGGGCAAAGGTGGTAACAGTGGTCCAGGGAGGTCCAGGATACTCTGGTAGGTTATACAGAGGAGTGGAAGTGATGGGTGAGTGGGGGACAAGCATGGTACAGAGCTCTGGAGTTATTAACAAGGGCTAGGGGGCATCTCAGTGGGTCCAAGTTATGAGTATGGAGGAGTTTTAAGGGGTTCCAGGTTGGAGGGGACTTCAACAGGAAACTGGAGTAGTGGTGGAGTTAATCAGAGAAGTTGAGATGAGGCAAGAACTAGAAGGAAACAAGACAAGACAAGACTTAGGAAACAGACAAGAGGCAGAGACAAAAAAAAAGGAAACTGATAAGATTGAGACTGATAAGATCAAGACAGATGAAATTGGGAGATGATGAGATTCAATGAGACAGGATGGAACAAGGAGATGGAGACATGAGAGATGTAACAAACATGAGAATGTAGGTAATATCAAGACTACTCTAACTATTACTATACTATGGCTTAAGTACTTGCAAGGGGGAACTTCTCTGGAACTGCAGGTCTGAGGTCAGATTGTGTAGGCAGGTCTTGAGTATGGTTAATGGGGGTGTCCCAAGACTGGTTAGCCAGGTGTTAGTAGTGTCTTGATGCATAACCATGATGTGTGCTGGAAGAGGGTGAAAGGACTTTGGAGTTGCCCAGATACTGAGGGAGGACTGGGGAGATCATGAGGAATGTCAGGAAAGCATTGGGAATCTCTGGAGAAGCATCGGGGTTTGCCAGAAAAGATGCCAAGGGTGGGGGAGTGTTGTAGAGGTTGGGGGAGGGTGGGGGTGTGCTCCAGGCTTGCTGGGCTTGGCTGGGGTAGGCCTCAAGGTGGGGTGGGGTCCAGGAATGGGTCATGACATCACCCCCCCTTCAGCATTGAGACCCTTCAAGGCACAGGAAAATCTCTGAGGGTTGGTGGTGGCATGGGAATTGAAGTCAAAGTGTGATGACTTCTTCAACTAGAAGCTCCCCAGAAAAAAAATAAAAGGGGACCAAAACATATCCAGCCTACCATTGTTACCTTCTCATGGCTTTCCCCACTACACCTAATTCATCTTTGTTGTCCCCAACTCCCCCTCCATCTGATAAGAACAACATTGATGTCTAGGTGGATTATGAGGAGTGCCAGGCCAAGTATAACTGGCAGCAGGATCAGTGTTGGATGGATGCCATGTACTGTCATCATAAGTGTTCCTGTCCTGGAGATGAGGCCTACTGATCTTCACATAGAGTTGTCCCTCATGATGGCTGGGCCTTCTGGAGGCCCCTCTCTTTCTGGGGGTCTGAAATGGCCTGCTCAGCTGGTCTCTGCTGACTCCCCTGCAGGAAGGTAAGGCTGCTGCAGAGTGGATGTGGGGAGGGGGCCCCATCATCTAGGGACAAGGAGAAATGCAGGGCGTCCCCCCCACCAGAGGCTGGGCTGAGTAAGAGGCTCTAGGGGAAGATGGCAATGGCCAGCCCCCCCAGATCCCACATGTATTTGCTGGCATTGAGGGCACTTGTGGGGCCATCTGGGAACCCTGGCCTGTGCAGGAGGATAGCAGAACTCAAGGGGTACCTGGTGGCACAGGGGAAAGAGCTCCAGGAGTTATGGGAGGAGCTGGTGGAGACATGGTGGGATAGGGACATGGCTTGGCAGAATTGTGAGTCCACACTGCAGGAGGCAGGGGAGTGGGGTGCTGAGGCCCAGGGGCTCCAGGGGTGCCTGGGGCAACTGGAGGCCCATATAGAGGGGAGTGCAGCAGTGGAGTGGCATGTGGGTCTGGAGTTGTGGGTGACCTGGGCAGAGGTGGAGGCAGAGAGGCATTGGGAGGGGTGGCTGGCCAATGAGGCAGCTACAGGGCAGGGGAGGGTTCTATGAGAGTATCTTAGCCCAGACTGCCTTTATTTCTAATCCTTAAATCTTTCTAAGCTGGATTTGTGAGCACTGGATTCTTCTGGATGGAGTGACAGCAGCCTTTGCCTCAGTACAGGATAGTGTGTGGAGAATGTTGGGAGACCTTCTGCCAGAGTTCAAACAGGGGTAGGGGCAGATGGAGCAGCTGTTGGTGGGTCATTGTCAGCAAAATTTGGTGGATCCCAGGTCTTAGTGGGAGGTGGCAGTCAATGTGGGTGGAGGAGGCCCTACTGAGGCATGAGGATCTGCTAGCCATGGTGGTGGCCCAAATGGAGATGGATGTAGCAATAGCAGGGATGGAGAGGGGGTTTCTGGAGAAGGAGGGGTGAGGGGGTCATGGTCCTGGCACTGGCAAGCTTCCTTGGACCTCTGTTTTTTCATCATACTATATCTGTGTATATCATGTAATCCTAAAATCTGTAAATAATGATTTCTTGCTGCTTTACAGCATATGGTTTTCAGCTTAGATAAGGAAAGAGGTGAAAAAGGGGGACATAATTGGTACTGATGAGAGTTGAATCCCTACTGAATCTAGAGGCAGGGGTTAGGCCCACTGATGCCATCTGTACATGTTAGTCCCAGGGATTCTGGGGCTTGGTGGGGTGTTGCTGGTGGAAGTCCCAGAGCTTGGTGGGGGCCCTGGAGAGGTTCTTCTGGGGTTCCCAAGTGTCATCCTTGGGTCCATAGCCCTTCCAATGGACTAGGTACCAGAGCTGACCATAGATGAGGCAGGAGTCAAGGATATTGTCAACCTCATAGTGGTATTCATCCTTGACTTTGACTGGTGGGGGCCAGCTCAGGCATTGAATAGGGAAGGGGTCCAGATCATGCTTCTTGAGGAGGTGGACATGGAAGATGGGGTGGAGGCCTTTTAATCCCAGGAGTAAGTCAAGCTTATAGGCATGGGTAGAGAACTTCTGGAGGATCTTGAAGGGGCCAAGTTGTTCATGGTCAAGCTTCACTGAGGGTCTCTGGGTTTTGAGGTTATGCCAGTTGAGCCAGATGAGGGTGCTGGGGGCATAGTTGGGGGTCATCTCACATTGAGTGTCAGCATGTTTGGAATAGGCTTGATTGGTGGTGTCAATTTCATCCCAGAGGAATTGGTGAAGGGACTGGAGGTCTTTGGTGACTTTGTGGGCAATGTGTGAGGGAATGTCCTTGAGGGACAGGGTGAGCCAGGGGTTGTAACCCTTGTTGGTGAGAAACAGGGAGATGCTGGTGGCAGAGTGGGGAGTGTTGTTGTAAGTAAACTTGGCCAGGAATAGTTCTGCACACCAGTCATTCTGTAAATAATTAACATAGAGGCAGAGATACTGCACTAAGGTCTAGTTTACTTGTTCCATTTGTCTGTCCATCTCCAGGTGATAGGCAGTTGACAGCTTGGTCTTGATTTAGAGTGCCTTGTGTAGAGATTGCCACAACTGGGAGACAAATAAGGGGCCATGGTTGAAAACAATATTGTCTGGGAGTCCATGCTTGGAAAAGACATGTTCAAGGAATAGTTTGGCAAACTGCAGGGTGTTGTCAGTGGTGCAGCAGGGGATGAACAGGGCTTGCTTGGTGAGTCAGCAAACCATGACAAGAATGGTGTCAAAACCCTCAGATTTGGGGAGTTTGATGATGTGGTCCATTGAGATCAAGAATCATGAGCAGCAGCTGACAGGGAGGGGCTTCAGCAGACCATATGGGTGGTGTTAGGGGACCTTGGCTCAGAGACACAATTTGCAGGCCCACATGTACCAGGTGACATCCTTCTTCATCCCTGGCCAAAAGGAAGTCCAGGAAATCAGCTAGAGGGTCTTACACATTCCTGGATGTCTCTGGAGCTTGTGGTCATGGTGCTGCTAGAGAATGTTGAGGTGGATAGACTTGTGGTCTGGGGCATATATTCAGCCATCCCAGAGCAAGAGTCAATGGTCTGGAGATAGGGTGAAGGTTGCATCAGGGTCTGGGGCATTGGTGAAGCTGTCCCAGGGGTTGTGCTGGGTGAAGAAGGTGTCCAGAGGGGTGTTTTGGATTTGGTGGAGAATTCCTTCCTTGTTCATAATGAGTACAGCATGAAGATGTTTGGGGGGAATTACCATGTGGTGGTTGAAATCATTCTGTTGGGCCTCAAACAACTTCTTTGGGTAGATGTCTAGTCTTTGAGTGAGGGCATCAGGTTTTGCTCCAAGTCATCCCAGGCAGTAGTGGATGGTGAAGTCATACTTGGACAGTGTTTCCAACCATTGTGAAGTATTGTAGATTGTTGTGGTCCAAGTAGACTTGTATACAGTGCAGGGTTCCCTTGAGGTAGGCCCTCCACTGCTAGAAGGCTTTGACAATTGTGAGGAGCTCCTTGTCATAGATGTCATAATTGAGCTCAATGGGGATTATTGAGCAGGTGTAGAAGGCAACAGGGTGGAGGTCCTTGCTATCAGAACCTATTTGTGAGAGTATCCTGGCAATGGCATAATTGGAGGCATCACATTTGAGTATGATGGAGAGAGCAGGGTCAAAGTGATGGAGGATTGGGATGGAGGTGAAGGCCTTCTTCAGGAGAGCAAACACACTTTGGCACTTACTGTCCCAGTCCCAGGGGGTGTCCTTCTGAGTGAGCTGATTGAGGGATTTTGTGATGCTGGAGTAGTTATCAATGAACTGGTGGTAGAAATTAGCAAAACCCAAAAAGAACTGTACCTCCTTAATGTTCTGGGGTGGGGGCCAGTTGAGGATGGCCTCTACTTTTGCCAGGTCCATTTGTACACCATCTGGAGTGACAATAACCCCTAGATACTCAACCTCAGTGGTGTGAAAGGAGCACTTCTCAGATTTGGCATGGAGGTGGTACTCCTGGGGTTGTTCTAGGATGCATCAGACATGATCCTGGTGTTCTTCCAGGGAGTTCAAGTAGATGAGGATGTCATCCAAATACATGATAATGAAGACATCATTCATGTCATAGAAGATATTGTTCATGAAGTACTGGAAGGTAGTGGGGGAGTTTGTCATACCAAAGGGCATCACAAGATACTTGAAGAGGCCATAGTGGATGCAGAAGGCAGTCTTCCATTCATGTTCCAGAGTGATCTGGACATTATTGTAGCCAGACTGGAGGTCTATCTTGGTGTAGACCTTGGCACTGTGGAGGCAGTCAACAAGGTCACTGATCAGGGGAAGGGGATACTGGTTCTTCTTGGTGACTTTGTTAAGTCCCTGGTAATCCACACAAAGATGGAGGGAGCCATCCTTCTTCTTGGCAAAAAGGACAGGGGCTCTGGCAGTAGAGATTGAGGGTTGGATAAAACCCTTTCCAAGCATGTCATTGAGGTAGTCTTTGAGAGCCCAGAGTTTGACTTCCAACATGTTGTAGATCTTGCCAAAAGGGGGGAAGGTGCCATCTTTGAGATCAATCATGTGATCATAGGATTGGTGTGGGGGAAGTTTCTTTGCACTTCCTTCAGAAAACATGTCAGCAAATTCATGGTACTCCAGAGAAACTACTTTGCATAATATTTGTTCCTCTGTCTTTGGAGTCTTAGGTGAGGTGGTGCTGGTGCAGATATGTTCTTCCAGAAGTGTCAGGGTGACCTAGAGTTAGAAGGTGGGGGTGCCATCCTGCAAGATCCATGTGAAGGTAATGGCACCAATGATTTTGATGTCAAGGGCTTCCAGGTTGATGGTGTCAGGCATTGGGGGTGTAGTGGTGGGGGCTGGGATTGTCAGGGTTTGAGTGGGGTAGTTCAGGCCATTGTACTGGTTGTGGGGAATGTTGGGGAGGAGCCATTGGGATGTGCCTACAGGAGTTTGGAGTGGGGGTGCTTCTTCCTCCTCTCTGGGGTTGTCCTTAGGCAAGGTAGGGGTTCCAATGGCTCTGGTGCTGCTAGGGGCCAAATTGGAGTCATCAGGGTCATGGGAGGAGTAGGGGTGAAGAGTGATGGTGGCTGCCAGGCAGGCCTCAGGGCCAGGGAACCACATAGTGAGGTCCTTCCAGTCAATGTTGGGGTTGATGTCATGCAGCCAGGGGAGTCTGAGCACAATTGGGGTTGCCTCTGGAAGTTGGGTAACAAGGAGGCAGGTCAGGAATTGCAGGCCATTGTTGAGGGTGAGGGAGCCAGGATGGAATTTGGTGATTCCAGAGGTAACAGATCTTCTGTCAAACAGCTGTAGCTTCAAAGGTGTGTTGAAGGGTTCATAGGGGAGGTTAAGCTGATCACTGACAAATATTCCAGAGGCTCCACTATCAATGAGGGCAGGGAGGATGGTGGGGGAGTTGCTGAGGCAGGCATTAATGATGAATAATCATGCAGATTGTGAGCAGAGCTGCAGAGGGGTTTGAGGGACATTGGGGGTGACTTCTGAGACATTGTGGGTGGGAGAAATGTTGAAGGGAATGGGTCCCAGGTTGGGCAAGTTGTCCCAAGTGAGACTTGGCCAGTTGATATGAGGGTTGGTCACTTGGAGCCAGGAAAACCCAAGAATGAGGGGGGTGGAGGCATGCAACTTCATGACCAATAGCTGGAAGTCTTGCTGTTGCCTGTTGGCAAAAGTGATCCTTGTTTCTACACAGTGAGTGATGTTGCCAGTGGAGGTTGGATCACCATCAAAGAGTTTTAGGGGGATTGGAAGGGGGAGTTACTGAGGAGGTTGTGGAGCAAGTGCTGCCAGGGATTCATCAATGAAGGTGTTGGTTGTGCCACTGTCAATCAGGGTGCATATGGAGTTGGGGGAGAAGGGGAGGGTGGTATGGAGGAGGAGGTTATGGGTGGAGTGCAAGGGGAGATGTGCCAGGAGGGTGTCCTGGAGTGATTACTGTTGCATGGAGGAAAGTAGCCAGGGTGGAGAAGATGTCAGAGTCTGATCCATGATTTAGTGCATCTTTGGGACCTAAACCACTGGGTTGTTTTCCATAAACTGATAGTCACAGTCTTCCTCATCAATGGTCCAGATGGCACATCCCATCACCTGGCATTTAGGGCAATCATTGAGGAAATACACAGAATACATGCCCCTTCCTTCCATCAATGTGCCTGGGTCTCTGTCAGGATGTCAATTCAGGGCCAGTCCTTGATCCAATTGGTGCACAGGGCCTCCTGATTGTCCATGGGGTCCAGGGAATCATCTGGGTCTAGAGAATCATCAGGTCTAGAGTCCAGAGGGTCCAGGGCATTGCAGAGGTTGGCAACATTAAGTTGGGTGGGGGGTCAGGGTCCAGGGGGTCAAGTGGGGTTAGCTGGACCTCATCCAGGGGAGAACCAGGGTGTGGGGTTAGCAGGCATTGCAGGGGCAATGGTTGGAGGGTTGTTGGTCACTCCAGACTGCCAACTGGGGTTGCTGGAGGTGTTTCAGTTGTTCTGCAGGCCTTGGTTTTTGCTCTGGTCTTCCCAATAGTGCTGATCAATCTGGGTGACAAATGCCTTGTATCCATCATATGTGGGTTGCTTGGGTGCAAGGCAGAGGATGTCCTTAATCCATTGCAGGAGGGCATGGCAAAGGGAAAATCAGAGTGCATTGTAGTTCCAACTGGTTTTGTAAGCCTCCCATTTGAATTGGATGATGAAGGCTGTGAATTGTTTTTTGTCATGCATTTGGAGGTTGTAGAGGTTTTCTTCTGCCTCTGCTACAGTGTCAAATACTCCAAACTTACTGGAGAACTCCTGTGTGAAGGCAGGCCAATTGGAGAGTTTTGAGTTATTGGGGTCAAACCAAAGCAGTGCTGTGTAGTGGTTGAAGACAATGCCCTGCAAGTAGGAAGTGGCAAAGGCCACTCATGAGCTCTCAAGCTGGAAAGTTATGGGCTTAGCTTGGAACATTGTAAGATATTGGGTTGAGAATGTCCACCATTTCTGAGGGTCTCAGCTATTGAAGGGTTCTGGTTTCTGAATGTTGAGCTTTCCTTTCTGGGCCAGTGCATCACATGTGTCATCCTGGGCATTTTGGGTTTGGGGCAGGGGTCTGGCATTGTAGTGGTAATAATAGTTGTTCCCACCTCTGTGCTGAGGGGAGAAGTTGTCCATGGCTGGGCCCCATCCACCAAGAAGTCCACTGTTGGGAGGCCTGCTGCCAGGGTTTGGGCCAGCATTGCCTGGGGGAGGTCCCAGAGCCCAGCAAGGAGGAGGGGGTTCTCTAGGGGTCAGCAGCCCAAAATTGTTGGCATTAGCAAGGCAGTTAGGCAAGGGGATGGGTGGGGGTTGGGGCAGCACAGGGGGAGGAGCTGCTCTGGAGGCTCTGGGGCTGAAAGGCTGTTAGAGGGGGGGCAGGGGGTTGTTATGGAGGGGTGGGGTGTATCTCCAGGAGGGGCAGAGGTCAACATGGGGGGGTCAGTCCCTGGGGAGCTCAGGTGCTCCTTCTTGAGAGGCAGGTTCCCTGCTGGGGTTCTTCAGCTTGTCAATGTAAGAGAGGGTGTGGGTAGAAGTGAGGTCACCATTGGGGAGAAGGGGGTGGGGAAGTTTCTGGGCAGGGTGCTCAGGTTTGCTGGGCTGGTCCCAGGTGCAAAAGGTGCTGGGGATGGAGTTGGCCTGGGGGCAAGTGGAGAGGGCCAGGGTATGAGTGGCAGGCTGGTCAAATAACCCTCTGGCAGGATTGAGGGACCTTAGGATATCAGACATGGCATTGAGCTCTTCCTGTTGTTGAGGAATGGGGGCTGGGGCATTGGCTTGAGTCCTGGTGGGTTCTTCTCATTGCACATGGAAGGAGCAGGTGGGGCCCAAGGAGTCTTTGAAATGGCAGGGGTTCAGGCTGGTGTGTATTTCATTGACCAGGGCACAGAGTTCTTTCTAGAGGCCAGCATCAATCCTGAGGGTACTCCTAACATTCTTGGGGAGGCTGCCTTCCTGGTAGTGCTCATAGAAGTCCAGGAGGCAATCCACCCAGGTCTCTGGTGTTCTAGAGATGTTCTGGTGTCTCAGGCTGACAAGGAGGGCTCTTATTCTTTTGGCAAATTTGGCAGGATCTAGGCAGAGAGAGCAGAGGACACCATCACATTGTTGGATGTAGGCTTTGACTCTTTGCTGCTGAGGGGAGGGTGGGGCTTGGATGGGGGGAGCAGTGGAGGGTCAGAGCTAAGGGGGGAAGTATCTGTCAAGTTGTTCTGGGGGAACTGGGGCTACAGTGGGGACAGGGTGGGCATAGTAGGGCCTAGGGAGAAAAGCTGAGAGTACTGGGGCCATGGGTGTCCAAGGGGCCAACAGGGTATTGGGCTGTAGGTGGGAGTAGGTCCCTTTGACAAGGTACAATGAGGGGCAGCACCAGTCCTAAGGTGGGCCCTAACTAACAGATGGGCCATAGGGGGCAGAATTTGGCTCCAGGGCCCAGTACCATGGAGTGGCTGTAATATAGTGGTTGGGCATCAGATAGAATGGAGGATAGTAGGGGTTGGGTACTGGCCTACCATAATAGTCAGTTAGATAACTGGTAGGTGGATATGTGGGACTGTAGTTAGACATTGGGAATGGGGTAAGGGGAGAGTCTTGATATTATGTCAGGTTCTGCTGACCTGGGGGCTCAGCTACACTGGGTGAGTCCCTTACTAGGTGGACACAACATCTACACTCATGATCCCTGGCTCCAGTGAGCTCCAGAAGAGTGAAACAGGGTGGGCAAAGGTGGTAACAGTGGTCTAAGGAGGTCTGGGATACTCTGTTAGGTTATACAGAGGAGCAGGAGTGACAGGCAAGTGGGGGATGAGCATGGTATGGAGTTCTGGAGTCATTAACAAGGGCTAGGGGGCAACTTGGTGGGTCTGAGTTATGAGTACAGAGGAGTTTTAAGGGGTTCTGGGTTGGAGAAGACTTCAATGGGGAACTGGAGTAGTGGTGAGAAGTTGAGACAAGGTGAGAACTAGAAAGAAATGAGACAAAATGAGACTTAGGAAACAGACAAGAGGCAGAGACAAAAAAAAAGGAAACTGATGAGATTGAGACTGATAAGATTGAGACAGATGCAATTGGGAGACAATGAGATTCAACAAGACAGTATGGAACAAGGAGATGGAGACATGAGAGATGTAACAAACATGAGAACATAGGTAATATCAAGACTACTCTAACTATTACTATACTATGGCTTAAGTACTTGCAAGGGGGAACTTCTTTGGGACTGCAGGTCTGAGGTCAGATTGTGTGGGCAGGTCTTGGGTATGGTTGATTGGGGTGTCCCAAGACTGGCTAGCCAGGTGTTGGCAGTGTCTTGATGCATAACCATGATGTGTGCTGGGGAAGGGTGGAAGGACTTTGGAGTTGCCTGGACACTGAGGGATGACTGAGGAGATCACAGGGAATACCAGGGAAGCATTGGGGATCTCTGGAGAAGTGTCAGGGTTTGCCATAGCAGGTGTCAAGGGTGGGGGAGTGTCATTGAGGTTGAGGAAGGGTGGGAGTGTGCTCTGGGCTTGCTGGGCTTGGCTGGGGTAGGCCTGGAGATGGGGCAGGGTCCAGGAATGGGTTCTGACAATCACATGCTCAGACCTTACTCAGTATAGATTAATTGTTAGCCTGGCTTCCATACATACTGCCAACAGATAAAGTAGTTATATTAGTTGTAGAGATACACAATAAATGAGTCCTCAGATGTCTTGACAAGTGATGTAGACAGCTGTATTGACCTGTAGAGATATGCAATAAATGAGTCTACAGGAAATATAGTAAGTACAGATGAGTATGGGAATAAGTATTTGATATGCACCCTCAGATGTCTCAACAAGTGATGTGTAGACAGCTGAGGGGCATTGGAAAATTATGGTATGATATGTGTAAGCAAAAATAAGGTTTATGAATAAAGAAGAACAAATACCCACCAATGTGCCCAGAGGTGGTGGTGGTGGTGGCACAATAATAAGCAATCAAAAATAAGAGTAAACAAAACATAGCCTAGTACTGTCAATCTCTAACACCCCCCCAGACAGTAAGGCAGCAACTAATTTTTGAGTCCCATCAATCCAATGAGGTATTTGTGTGTGACCTTTGAGAGTGGTTTTGTGAAGATGTTGGCCAAGTTTTTAGAGAATGGGGTATGTATGACCTTGATGTTGCCTTCACAGACTCACTCTCAGATATAGTGATGATGTATATTGATGTGTTTTGCTCTGGAGTGTCCTTTTGTGGACTCAGCTAAAGCAATTGAGGAATTGTTGTTGATGTGCAGGTGAATAGGAGGGGGTTGTGGCAGATTGACTTCAATGAGGAAATTGTGCATCCAGAGTCCTTGCTGGGCTCCCCTCATCATTGTGATGTATTCTGCCTCTGTTGTGCTTAATGCAATGGTGTTCTGAAGTTTGGAGCTCCATGACACAGCTCCCCCAGCCATGAGGAACATGTACCTGGATGTTGATTTCCTTATATCCAGATCTCCCCCATAATTGGCATCTACATAACCCACTGGCTTGATTTCTCCCCCAAAATCCTTTCAGTAGGTGATTTGGTAGTCCAGCATGCCCTTTACATAACCTAGGACATGGGTAAGTGCCTGCCAGTGAGCAGGATCCAGGTTAGCTTAGAATCTGGCCAGTACTCCAACTGCATACAATAAATCTGGGCAAGTCATGACCTGTGCCCACATCAATGAGCCCAACAGTTTCTGGTATGGCTTGTCTGCCATGAAGTAGTGGTCAGCTTCCATTTGTGGTCCCATCTCTCTGGTCAACTGGATTCTGGCAGGTAGCAGCATGGTTTGCAGGTTGCAATTGCCCATTCCAAAACGTTCTATGATTCAGTTCAGGTAGGCCTTCTGAGACAGTGATATGGATCCTGTGGTCAAATCCCTCTCTATAGCCATGCCTAGGATAAATGATGGAATTCCCAAATCTTTGATGTCATAGATGGCTGCCAGTTTGCATTTTGCTTCCCATGCACCTTGAGATGTTATTGATACTCCAAAGACATTGTCATTGAATGTGTTTGTGATTGTGTGTTCATCACCCCTCCTCCTTGCTCTGATGCAGCTATCTGCTCTCAAAGTTTTGTATCCCAGCTCCTTGTATGCTTGGTCTAGGGTGTACCACCAGTCTCATCCACCCTGCATGAGTCCATATAGGGTTTTTAGGAGCAGACAGCACATATCCTCCTCCCCCCCCAATGAACCTGGTGGCACTTGCATATAGACCTCAAAATCTGGGATGCTATTCAGGTAAGCTGACACAAAATCCACTTGCCAGATCTGCTGCTCAGCTTGCATGGCCACTGCCATTGACATCCTCAGAGACTCCAAATGTACCACTGCTGCATAAGTTTCCTTGTAGTCTTCACCCAGCACCTGAGAATAACCTTTCACTACTGGCCTGGCTTTCCATTTCACAATATTCCCTTCCATATCAAACTTATTTGCAAACACCCATCTGCAACCAATAACCTTCCTGCCTGCCAGCACTGAGGACTTGGGCACCAGTCAGAAGACCCCTCATTCCTCTATCATCCTCAATTTGGCCTCAATGGCTGGGCCCCAGATATGTAGCTGCCTCATCACCTCCATGTAGGACTTGGGAACTCAAGAGCCATCATCATCAGTTGATGCATTGAGGAGAGCAAGGTAGGCATAGGCCTCCCTGGCCAAGAATGACATAGCCATTGGCCCTGGTTGGGTCACATCCACTGCCTGGGTGCCTGCTGCTGTTCTTAGGTGCTCAGACCACTGTACTGGCATGGGGTTTGGTGCACTGTGTTTAGGAGCTGGGGTTGATGTCTCCACCATTTTGTCATTCTTGATCATAGGGGGCTCAGGCTCTGGAACCTTGGTTGGGTGTAGGGGTGGGTCAGTGGGTTGGATCCTCAGTGCAACTGGCTGGTGTGGGGCAAGTATAGCAGGTCCATTGAATGAGGTAGTGGTACTAGTGCAGAGTGGGACATAACAAATGCATGTGTCATATGTTGTAACAGAGGTTGATTTGTGTTGTAACATGCAGTGCCTATGGCAGCCACTGCAGCAGAGCAGATCCTCACAATGTTGCATCAAATATGGAGCCATGGAACAATTGCATTGTGTCATTACAGATGTTCCTGGTGGAGTTCATTAACCAGTCTGTTGGCTGCTGCAGAAACATGACAAATCTCATATGACATTATCCCTGAGAAATGGTATGTGTATAGGATGTAGCATTTTCCCCACCCTTTCCCCACCCACTGCATCTATGGCTCATGTTCCATTAGTGGATACTTGACTGGATCTAGTGGCAGGTCATTTTTGACCAGCTATTTTTGAGGGCTGTTTCACCCATGTTGTCTCAGCTGTAATTGACCTGAATAATTATTTCTTGGAGCTGTTCAATTAATTATTGATTAGAGCTGTTACATGCTGGTTCTGCCAGCAATATTTGACTGGATCCAGTGGCAGGTCTTTTTTGGCAGATAATTGACCAGATCCAGCACCGGGTCTCTTTTGACCAGCTATTTTTGAGAGCTGTTCCACCCATGTCATCTCAGCTGTAATTAATCTGAATAATTATTTCTTAGAGCTGTTCAATTAATTATTGATTCATTGAAAGGGTTTTTAATGCTCCAACAAAGAGTGGAATGCAATCATGGAGGCATATAACCATCAGTTTTATGTTTTCTGAAGGACAAAACTACATCAGACCATCTGGGTGCATTGTAAATCCTTTGGAAGCAGCTCCAAGTATCTGAGTCTAGATATTTCATCCAGCAATTCTAGTTTACAGAATCCTTGCCTAAGGGCACCATTCACATTACTCTTTATTTTTGAAGAATCAAAACCTTGTATAATGAGAGTTCCTGCTGGTGTCAAACTTCTTGATAAGTTGTATAATAAGCCTGAGGCAAACAACATTTTGTCAGATCAACAGGATTGAATGGGCAAGTTTTTCCTTGACTTGAATAATTGGTCATTGAATAGTTGACAAGGACTTCCACCTGATTTTGGGTGATGTATACATTATTGTCATGAAGCATCTGACATTTCAGTTGAATGCTAGTGTGTGTTAGAGGCACTACATTTTCTGGAAGACCATCAAGTTGTACATTCTGAGGAGGATTATTCAATAAGGAAAAAAGAGTATCCAAAACCCATTGACCAGATGAACCAATACTGTCTTTCAATCCATACACATAGCCTTCTTGGCCATTGGTTATACATACTCCAGTAGCTATGTTATTCCTTATTATAATAGGAAAACCTCTACACAAAGACAATTTTCTGCAACTAAACTAGAGGTTGAGGATGGAGGTTGATCCCACAGAGCAATGGTGTGCTACAAGAGGACAAACCTTCAACAAATGGAGGAGGCTCAGTATAAGCCTTCTTTGGCTATGGTAATTGGGATGGGAAAGCTATCCACTTCCCTTTTCCCATTACAGAGTGGAAGAGGTCT
>JAGGAV010015777.1:0-21522 GCA_017657295.1 Termitomyces sp. DKA64
AGGCTCGGCGATGTTTGTTTGAGAGAACACTTCCATACCGAACGATATATCTTCCCTGTGGGCTATGAAGTGACGAGGTGTGTATTTGCTTTGTTCTTTGCCATCGCCTCAATGACGTAGTACCGCGTAGGCGTTATCTGTCTACTGTCGATCCGAACATCGAGGTCGTCTACCACTGCACCATTCTGGACGGTGGTGACGGTCCCAAATTCCAGATCGTGCCATCAGATGTGCCGGATCGGACTGTGATTGCAGGCACCGCAACGGGGGCTTGGTCAAGCATCGTAAAGCAGGCCAACGCTATACGTAATCGACAGCACTCAAACTCAGTGTCTGGCCCAGACTTTTTTGGTCTAGGGCAGAATACAATAAAACATCTAATCCAAGAGCTACCGAATGCCGATCGGCTCAGGAATTATGTATGGCAAACTTTCATCGAGGGAGGGTAAGACTCAGGCCCTGACGCAGACTCTTCACCGCTTACAATCCTGGTCACTAGGCCTCTTGGAGGACGACATGCTGCTGTCATTCCAGCACTTCCAGAAGAGTACGACTCCTCCTTGCCAATTGGTGCCTATTATCCCACTCAATCTGAGCGGGAGAGGCGGATACGAGAAACCGGTGGCGTACCCGAGCTCCCTGGGGATATCTCGGGCAACTCACACTATCCTCGGCACGTCCACCTTCAGGCAGAACGGCTCAAGGACCAAACAACGCAACAGCTCGGTGAGCTGTCGGCGTCTGGTCAGCAGCAGGCGGCACCACATCCATCAGTATCATCACAGATAGAAACGAATCTGATGAGCCTGCAGGAATTACGCTCGCAGCTCGTGACTAGCGCTGATAGGACACCTCAGGTACCGGATGGGCCTGATACAGGGGTGCACACACAGTCTGGTACAGGTATGACTCCGGTGGCGGCGACAATAGCGAGTATAATGAACGCTTTCCCCCCGGGGCCAGCACCAACACCAAACCCAACGCAGTAGAAAACCTTTGGACTGTCCCTTTATCCTCTATCGTGGGGACATGGGCACTGTGTTCCTTTGTTGTACCACAAGGCCTCGGGGGAATTCGCGTCTTGTCATAGCATCATTATCTTTATAGTCATCGTTCTTGGCCCTGCGTGCGGATTTAATCTAGGTCTCAGAGATCAATGACTCTTTAAGTGTATTCTGCCCCTCATGTCCTGTCTTCGCTTGCGGCTAACTTGGCGTTTTTCTTGCCACTTCTTATCTTACACTGCTATAGCGCAGATTACCACGACGCTTCGCGTACGAAATGGCATCCTCCTTTTCTATCGATCCACGGGCGACTGTTTGAGCCCATTTATACCTTATGTCTCTTCTCTTATTTGAACCCTATGCCGGAAAACCATACTCCTCTGAGGCGTCCTCGTGGCACTACCTTCCTCTAGACGGAGTATACTGGACGCGACGACGTATAACAGAAGGATGTGATGATGCACAAGATGAGCTGGTGTTTGGTGCTAGCAACAAGTCTTGTTGCGGAGCGATTCCGCTGTTTCTGGAGTTGTGGCGAAGTCTTCTCGGCGATAATAATCCAAACCGTAGAGTGGTATTCAACGGGCCTCTGTGGGGACTCCTTCCGATGCAAGGGCAGTGCCGGATAAATGGGGTAGTATGTGAGGCAAACAGCGCAATTTTTCTCTACGTAACTTCCTTTTCACTGTTGATGATGCCACCACACAGTACTTGTAGTTGAATACAGAATATCCTTTTAATCGGAAAAATCGGCCCAGGAGTGACATTTAGCTGGCGTCGATGTTATGATCATGTTCCCTGTGTTTGTAATGTTATTTTACGGTTGACAAATGATGCATTGGAAAGTTGTCACCCGATTTTGGCAAGATGCCACTTGATAAGATGCTCTTTGATGACAACCATGCTGACAAGGTGAATAAGCATGTCAATTTCACTGTGCTCAATGTCATAGATGTTCTACAGTTGGGCAAGGAGGTCAGTTTCATACACAGCACCTTTACTGCCATGAAATTGAGCGACTGCCATGGAAGTAAGAGAAGCTTGTCGCGATGAATTCAAGCCTAAGTCAGTCTGATAATCTTGAGCGGTTACAGCAAATACATAGGCAGTACACAAGTTGTGGTCCAAAGTCCGTCCGCTGATCATAACTTATCTTCCGGCGCCCCTGGCAATGCAACCTCCGTTCTGGATGATGCCACAGATGAATTGGCCTCTGCTGATCCTTGCTTCGGATAATCCCCTAAATCCAGCTGTTTTCCAAGAGCATCGGTAATCTCATTAATATCCTTGTCCAGCGCCTCTTTCTCCTTTTCTCCCCTCCCCTGTTCCTTAACACCTTTGATTTCTCCTTTCACCAGGGGAGTCATCGGAGCTGTCTCCGCCCACGCTTTCTCGAGCTCATCCGCCCATCCGAGCGCCGCGCATAGCTCCCGAACAATAAGATCACATTCACCTAAGAGAACGGTATCCTGTGGACGCTGGCCGATGTCTCCCACACGTTCAAGGTTGATTAAGACACGGCGGCACTTGTGGTCCACCATGCTTGCGAGGGATGTGAAAGGTTGTATGGCGAGAGACGTACCGATGATGAGGAGGAGGTCGGCCTTGTTGACTGCAGGAATTGTTCTGATGAAGCGATCAGGAAGCTGGGGTTGTTCCTTAGTTTAGTACGAAGTATGGGAAGAAAGCAAACATATGGCATACCGATTCCCCAAAGAATACGATGTCAGGCTTCACAAGACCTCCACACTTCTTACACCTCGGGATGCGTACCTGCTCTCCAGGTGCCCGTTTGGCTAGAAAAATATCTTGCATATCATTGTCATCAAAGGGCGTTCCGCAATCGATACAACGCTGCGTGGCAAAGCTACCGTGTGCTTCGACGATTTTGTCGGCGGAAACACCGGCGCGCCGTTCGAGCGTGTCGATGTTCTGCGTAAAGCACATGTGGAGAATGTTGTGGGTCGCGAGGAGCTTGACGAATGAATGGGTAGGCGTGGGACGGTACGAGCCTGGGTAGAGTTCGGCAGCAAGAGTATAAACTGATCCTGGTAAATGAGAAAGAAACTGAGCAGGAGAATTGGAAGAAGGCGTACACGGAACGGGGTTGTGACGGAAGAAGTTAATTTCAAATGCGGCTTCCGGATTAGGGAGGTTCAATTTCGCTAGTTTGGACTAGATAGGCCTAGGTCAACTATGGTATTCTGTCTGTGTCGATCAAAGGAACTCACATATAACCCTAATGGATGCGAATTGGCAAATTCTAATATTATCCAGTTGTAGACATAGTCAGATTCACTCACCTGTATTTGGAGACCGATAGTCAGGAATCCCGGCAGACGTGCTGACCCCTGTAATCATAATTGTCAAAGCTGTAGACACATTCCCACTCCAAGCTTGCCAAATGATACTTACCCGCCCCAAGCTAATGTTCAACAAAATTCGGATTAGCTTAGATTGTGATAGTTGCTAAGATGACGCGCGACACACCATGAGTACGACATTCTTGCACTTGTCCGACTTGATATAATCAGCAAGATTCTCTATATCCTGCAAGCGTCGAGATTTCCCGGTAGTAGTACTCTTGTTGTTACCCATAAGGTTGGCGATATGAATACCCGAGATAGAGTACGATAGATCGAGACGGCAGAAGAAGAGGGAAAGGCTCAAGTGCTGATCACTTGCCCTGGAATTTCGATGGCGTTACTTATAGTATGTCGCACCCGCCATGAGTCAAGCTTAGCGTCGCACCCACGTGTCACACATGAGGTCAAGCGCTGAACGCTGAACGCTGAACCACACGCGGCCATCGGCAATTCTTCCGAAAGCCGACGCTGACGTGAACCAGCAGGGTCAGGGTCTAAAGCTAACATAACTAACTCCTTTAGTAGATAAGTATACTGTCATAAGCCTAACCAAACCTAACCCAGCACTAACTGAGCACTCATAACCCATCACTCACCGAAAGGACTAACTGAACCCGAATCATGGTGTGACGCTCTGATGCTCCAGAACAACCAGAGCTAGTTCCAAAAAGGGCTTTAGATATTGGTGCATATGCATGATGCATGAAGGACGACAGTATGCCATGAAAGACCCTGCGACACGTTCGCGTTGTATTCATTTTGCTACATGAAGTCCTAATTCCGTCATCCAGACACTGTGTGATCAACAAAGTGTTCTAAGTCCGCTGTGCCATGAATCGGCAAAGCGTGACAAATGCCTCGGCCATCGACGACCAATGGACTCAACGCTGGAAGTGTGTCAGGTATTGTATGTACATCTTACTTACAAAGTCACTAGTGTTAATAATGTCTTTTTGTTCAGGAAAGGTTTTGTCTTCCTTCCAAACACGTGGACCCGCACGACCAAATAAGTCTGATTTTGGCCCCCTAAGCTCCAACAACAACCATCCACGCACGCCACCTCACGAGGATTTTTTTTATATCGCTCTACAACACTTGCTGCCTATTCATACTGCCACAGTTTCTCATATATCTTGTACCCTTACACATATATCAAACCGCCTTGTGACTGTCAGATCAATCTCGTACTCCACGTTGTTTTGTCACCTTTCTTGATTACTTGATCACATCACAACAGTTTCTCTATACCCCTTTTGTTACGGACCCGTTTAGTACCCGAGACCATGGGCCACTGACTTGTCAGGGTCCCACCACCTTCCACTCCGACGTCAAAAAAGTTGAGGATTCCGGCCTTTAAAGTTTTACCCCCTGCACTCTGAAAATCAGCCCTTGTCCAGCCACCTCAGACTCTGACACTGACTCAGACAACAGAACGACATTCTTGCTTGCTTTCCAGCCCAAGTAACACCAGTCATTTGTGCACAGCTGTATTTCCAATGTTCTGATCAAAACACCCTCTGCCCAAGTTAAAGACCTCATTACTTCCCTGTGCTCAGACCCTCACTTATGCTTATTTCAATGATCTCCCCATTTTGATGTCTCCTTTCAGTGAAAGATCCTCCAACATGTCCTTGGCATGCTATGTTGAACTCAGGTTCAGTAGCAAAGAATCCAGCATGGAGACAAGGGTTGATCTGTGAGATGATATCATGGTAGCAATTGTCAAAGCCAAATCAGAATGGGAGGTGAGGTGGAGTGCCAGTAGGAAGGGCAAGAGTGACAAACATGTCTTGTGCTGCTTGCTGGGATTGTGCCCTAGTGTTAATGACTACAGTGGGATTTTAACAGAACACTTCATCTAAGATCACATGTAAGGGCAACCTCTGGAGGCTGTGGCTACTAACTCATGCAACCAGGAGAGGGAGTTCCATAGTCTGTTGAGCATATACAGGAAGACCTCAGGTTCTAGATACTCACCTGGTAGAGGGAGATCCAAAGAGACCAAGTCTGAGAATTTCCTATGTCAGCAATAGAAAATTTACTCTAGAGCTTCCAGATGAAACAAACCACTACAATGAAGTCCAGAGTCTGACCCTAATATGGCAGTCCATCTTGTCTGAATTATGAATGGAGAACCAGTATGGTCTAGTGGCTGAAAATATATCAGGGGGCTCAAAAAGCCCAGAGGGAAAAAATGCAAAGATGACCTGGGGGTCTGTAAGGGCAACCTCCAGGAGCAGTGGCTAAATCATGCAGCTAGCAGAGGGGAATCCAAAGTATATTAGAGATGTAATAGATGATACAAAATAGTAACTAATCACCTAGCAGAGGGGAATCCAAAGAGAACAAGTCTAAGGATCCCCTCTGCTTGGTGTAGCACATCAATGGGCAGCAGAGGCATGGGAACAGCTGTGTAGGTGACTGGAGATAGCTGAAGTGCTCAACAAGAGATCACAGAGAGTTCCAGGGGTTCTCCAGAGATCTCCAGGGACCTGTAGAATGCCTGGGAGCCATTGAACAAGCCTTGGGGGAGCAGAACTGGGTGAGGAGAGTCAGTGTCAGACAGGGGCAGAGGTCAGAAGGGGCAGAGGTCAGAAGGGGCAGAGGTCAGAAGGGGCAGAGGTCAGAAGGGGCAGAGGTCAGAAGGGGCAGAGGTCAGAAGGGGCAGAGGGGTAGTCCCCTGACAGCACACCAAGAAAAGTGTCTTTAGAGTAGAGGAGTCTCAATTTTTGCATCATTTGGAGGCCCTATAACCACCCTTCCTAATGCTGATGGAAGCTGACCATTTCATAGCCCAGACCACATTTCAATGTCCCTCCTAAGGTCTGAAAATATCTTGCTTGGGTTGAGCCACTCAAGAAGATCCTCATTGAAAGGCCATTTTAATTGGTACTTGCAGGGGCTAGGGAGTGGGAGCAATTAAAAGCAAAAGCTGCCAAAAGGGCCAGGAAAACTGTGTTGGACTTGAATGACACTACAGCCACTACTCCTTACAATTGGATTGGGCCAGGCACCATTCCTCACAATGTCTGGCTCAGGCACCATTACTACCATGTCAGAGACAATAAGTCCATTCTGCATCCAAAAAGAGGGAGGCATGGCTGGAAAATCAGTTGCCAATGCACAAGCCACCCAGAGAGCCTCAAAGAAATCACTTATCTCTAACTGACATTTCAATCCAGGCCAAATCTTTTATGGCAGTAAATGGGTTAGATGGAAAATTATGGTATGTCAACTTGACTGACTTCAGACAACTCCCTACACCATCCAAAACTGCAGTGTTTGCAGGTGTGGCTCGTACCCAGGTGCCCACTTGGGTTTCTAATCATTCCACTGAATGCTAGGAACATGCCAGCTTCATGGCAATCAAAGAGCCAAAGATGACCATAATCAATTGGGGCCTAGTATACTAAACTGATCAAGGATTGTATCATGGCTGCAGATATTTCACCACTTTCCCAAGCCAAAAGGACACCTCAATTCAAAGGTATATATGCAATTGATTGAATGTGTTCTCATTGGTATGCACAAAACTCAAAGGCTTATGGATGTTACAAACATAAAACTAGTAAAATAGATTAGACCAATTATGTGAAGTTCTGTGAAAGCCATGAAGGGCACCTGTAGAACACAAACAAGAAGATAAGTCTTCAGAGGTCTTGACAAAGGTAGTGGAGACAGCTGTATTAACCTGTAGAGCACAAACAAGAATATAAGTCTACAGGTATGCCATAAGTATATGTGTATGTGAAGTAAGTAAGTATAGCTTACCCTCAGAGGTCTTGACAAAGGTAGTAGAGACAGCTGAGGCTGTGCTTTGTTGATATGAGTAGAGATACATACTACTATAATAACATACACTGCCAATACCAGAGGTGGCAACAGTGGAGGCAAAAATGATATAAAAGGAAAAATAGACCAAAAAGGAAATTCAGACCTGCAGCTTCACAAAGACTGGTAAGTCTCTCTCAACAGCACCCTCACCCCTCAGTGCCTATCCACTATGACATTAGACCAGAAGGACACATCACTCAAACACACAGAAGCTGAATCCATCACTTTTGACAATGAGTATTCCTGCATCAGCAATAATTATAGAGTTGCCAGTCCTAAACAACCATAACCCAATCAAAAACAAACCCAGTCATACCTCAAAAGCTCCTACAAGTCCCTTGTTATCTCAACCAATTTCTGGGATAAAAAGGGGGCATAAGGGATGTGTGGCATGCAGGAATCACAATTTTCCATGGTGCTGAAGATTGTCAAGGGTCCAGAGGCACAAAATACTGCTCTTGCAGGAATCATGGTGGGCAATTACACTCATAAAAGTGAGTCAAAAACCAAAAGAATCATATCATAAGTCAGCATAAGGTAGAAATAGCTAGAAAGTGGTATGATATCCAGTATTAAAAATTGAAATTCAGGTTCTGGGCAAAGAAGTTGGTCATGAAGTATAAAATAAAGGAGTATGAAGGAAGCAAAAGGTGGGGAAAAGGAGTTCCAAAGCCAAGCAGACTAAAAGAAATGTGTTTTGCCACAAGATTTGTTGACAAAAGTTGTGATTCATGAGCAATGATGATAAAACAATGCCAAGCAGAATAATATAGCAGGGGATGCTTGAACCAATAACCTTTGAGTTGCTAGCATATAAAATCATATGCTTAACCAACTGAACTACATAACACTATACATTTTTTGTCTTTATTACCCTGTTAGCACACCATAACCAAATTGAAAACTTGAAATCAACAGGCATAACATGAGTCAATGTAACACATACAGTAACATATAAAAACTGTCTTCAGCAATAAAACCAAGGATCACAGCAGACCTTGTTGATGTTTGACAACTATTATGTAGATGTAGTGACTGCAACCCAGGTCCTAACCCTCATATCATATTAGGTTAGTCAGGCACTGCCATTAGAAATATCCTTGAATAATTGTTCCATTTTTTACCATCTCAGGTAGTGTATATATAAGGAAGGTTGCCAATGTGTTGGACATCATGATTTACCATCCATTTTGCTGGGTAGTTATCTGCTGTTCTCTGCCCATACCCATGTTATCTGTGATTATCTGCTGCACCATGTTGCCTGTCTGTTATCTGCCTTTAGTACTGTTCCTGGCCTGGCTTGGCCTGAATACCCTGGCTTTGGCCTGGGCTTGAGGGGGCCTTGGCTTAGACCAACACCAGGCCAAGCCCAAGCCCCCAATAGAGGCCTGGCTCTGGCTTGGCTTGGCTCAGACAGCACACTTAATAAAGCCAGCCCCATCTGTTCTGTGGTAGATCTGATTCTCTGCTATCAGACTCACTCTAAATGCACCCTCTTTGCCACTACCAGCCTTTTAGCTTCAATTTTGCTACAGGGGCAGTCCTCTCTCACCAGTCAAAGGAGGATGGCAAGTGACATATACCATGGCCTTATGCAGTGGAACAGAACTATGAGATCCATGACAAGGAGATGCTTTCCATTATCTGTTCCTTTGAAAAATGGTGACATTTCTTGAGGGCACCCAGCACAAGTTCAAAGTTTGAGCAGACCACAAGAAGCTCAAGTACTTCTGTGCCACAAAGGAGCTCAATCACTGCAAAGCTTGATGGTTATTATATCTGGTCAACTTCAACTTCTTGCTGCATCACAAAATAAGACAAAGCATGGGTAAGCTAGATGCATTGTCCAGAAGAGTGTATCATAGCTAGCACAGGGGAGGGTAATAATGATAACATTGTTCTCCTCAAGCCAGGGAGGGTGATAATAATAATAATTCTCCTCAAGCCAGAGCTCTTTTCCATCTATGCTTTGAAAGGGGTTGCTGTCCAGAGAGAGGAGACATACATCCTTTAATATATTTGACAAGGCAACTAGAAGGGCATCTGGGAGAATGTGGTGGTGTAGGTGGCTCAGGCTCTGCAGTCCCAGTAAACCTGAGGGGTCAAGTCAGTACATATAGATGAGTGGATGGTACAAGACAGACTCCTGTCATTCCAGAGTTAGATCTATCTGCCCAACATCCCAGAGCTCTGTCAACACATCATGAAACAGTACCACAATTCTTGAACTGCCAGACACCCAGTGGAAGACCTTGGAGCTGGTATCCCAGAACCACTGGTGGCCCCACATGTCCCACTACATAAGCAAACTACCAGCACCTGCAACCTCTGTCTTCACATCAAGCTCTGGCACCAGCTCCCTATAGGTCATCTCCATTCTCTCCCAACTCTATTAGCTTGCTGGAGTGTTGCCTCCATGGATTTCATTGCAGAGTTTCCAAATGCTCATGATTATGGATGCTATCATGATCATGATGTATTTCTATGGTAAATGGGCCTACTTCACTCTCACTCACACCACCTGCTCTGCATTGGAAGTGGCCAGTTTGTATTAGAAGAACATCTAGAAACTTTGTAGTCTTTTCAATGGGTATGTCTCTGAGCAAGAATCTCAGTTTGTGGCACAAATTCACTCACAAGCTGTACTATCTTCTGAGAGTAAAGCTGCATACAACCACCACCTATCATCCCCAATTTGATGAGCAGACAGAACACATCAACCAAGAGCTGGAGTGGTACCTCTGCCTCTTCTGCAATGAGAGATAGAATGATTGGAACAAACCCCTGCCAAATGCTGAATTCTAGTACAATAACCACCTCCATGCAGATGACTCTGTTCTTCCCAGACACCAGCCAGGACCTTCATATGGGCTTTGAATTCCTCAGAGAATGAGTCAGTGAATGAGTCTGTGGATAGAATGAAGAGGGCTTAGGAGGAGATGAGGATAGCATTGGCAAAGGCTAAAGATGATGTGACAGGATACTATGCCCAGTGCTGGACACCTGCCCCAGAATACAGAGCAGGCAAACAAGTCTACCTAGATGCTTCAAACATCACAACCACCTAATCTTCCTCAAAACTACATTGTCACCTGGAGCCTTTCATGGTCAAGAGAAAGGTGGGTGCTCTAGCATACTGGCTGAAGCTTTTCTCAAGCCTTCCTTGGTTTCATCCTGTCTTCAATATGGTCAAGTCATTCCCAGCTCCAGAGGGCCCAATCCAGGCTGTCATTTAGAGCCACCACTGCTACCAATACTGATTATCAATGAGGAGTACCAAGTGGAAGAGATATTGGACAGTCAGATTTCCAGGAGGAAGCTGCAGTTTAAAGTGAAGTGAAAGGGGTACAGTATTGAAGACATCTCTTGGTAACCTCAGGAAAACATGCTTGCACCAACTATTGTCTGAGACTTCTACTGCAGGCACCCCAATGCACCAAAGTCGATCTGAGGCATATATCTCATCACAGTAGCTGACTAGGCTATCTGCAACTTCTTCATGTAGAGGGGGGGTGATGTCAGGGGACCTCAGTCCCCCTCTTTATAATCTTCCCTTATCTTCCTTTCTATTCCCCATCTGTTGGTTCTACCCTCAACCCTCAGACAGCACTAGTCCCAGACAGGACAGCAATGGTTTCCACTGTGTAACTCAGACAAGTCAGCTGAGCCCAGCTAGTCCCAGGTGATTCCAGTGGGGTCTAGATATGTTTTTTTATGTTATTTCTAGAGGATTGAGTACTTTTTGAGCACTTAATGTTCTGTTGTGCTGTACAGTTGATTTCCATGCCTTGGTCCCCTGAAGTGTCACTAGCATAGGGCATCCTTATACTTGCTCTCTTTGAATCTCTCTCTGCCAGCTGTGTAATTGAGCTATAGCCTCCAGAGGTTACCCTCACAGATAGAAACTCTAATCAAGCATTATTAAGCACATAAAGCACTCTGGCAGGTATAATCACATCAAAAATTGTGTTATCTTCATCATACATATGCATCCTGATTTGAATACTGTCAGAGGAACAAACACTCTGCAGGTGAGCCCAGCAAGAGCAGGCAGACACAAGCAAGGAGTAAGAGTTGAAGGGGCACAAGGCAGCTAAGAGTTGGGCAAGGGGCAAGTGCAGCAAGCTGAGCATGAGTAGCAATGCTGGGGTTCTTACAGTTGGTTCAATGTGTAGACCAGGAGAACACTGCTATAATTTGGTCAGAGGATATTCTATTCTGCTGACCAGCTTATATACTACATCTATGGCTAGGCTATGACTAATGCTATATGTAATGAGCAACCTGGGTATGCTAAGCAGTAATTACTAACAATATGTCAAAAGGGGAAATAGGGTCCAATGACTATGAAGGGCTGACTAATACTATCTAAAAGGTGCAGGGGCTTAGCAGCCAGTCTATTTGTAATGCTAGAGATGATGCTGTTCCTATGACTAGGGCTGGATAGAGTCAGAATTACCTATCAGTAACAGAGTTGTTCCCTTACAAATACCAGATGTGCACAGCAGATATATATTTGGTAATGAGTACACCTTTCATGAAGATTATAATGAAGAAATTATGCATGAAACAAGACAAATTGAGCAAGAAGCAAGTAGTAAGGTTTTAGGAGCCAACAGACTAGCCTCTTTTCATTCAAAAACCCTGCAGTAATCACAAGATCACCAGATCACACAACAGCTGTTGATCAGCAATTCAAACACCTAAATCAGGCCATCAAGTGCTCAGCCAAACAGGAGTTATTGACTGTTCACTCTGAAGCTTCCTGGATGCATATCTGAATATGTGTAGAGCCATTTTTCACTCATAGCAGCATTTCAAAGACCAAGAGTGAAGTTTGAGGCAATTCCAATAATGTAACAAAGTCCAAATGAAGATCATCTAGATGGGCATTTAAGCAGTGAAGTATAAATATCAAAGCTTAAATTCAAGGTACAAGGTCTTCAATATTCTACAAGAGCTTTCAAGATTAATTTTCTAGTGAATGGTGGATGTCATTATATATATATATATATATTGTGTGATTAATAGCTGAGGGCAGTTAAGAACATAAGAGAAAATATATGGGAATTGCAGTCAAGAGACAAGGGTTGGCCAAAGCTGCAAAGAATAATGAAAAACATATCTAAGTTGCATAGAGGGAGTGATATAAGCTGAGGGAGGTTTAAGAATGTAAGAAAACATACCCAAAAATAGCAGATTTGAAACCAAGATTTGGGAAATTTCTGGACAAGGTTTCCTGGGAGGTTTCCAAGGCCTTTTATTTTTTAGCAATGTGACAAAAAGTCAAAAAAATCAAGCATTAAACAGTCTAGGAGATTGTCAGGGGACTACTCCTCTACCCCTTCCAACCTCCATCCCTGTCTGACACCAACTCTCTTTGCCCAGTTCCATTCCCCCAAGGCTTGTTTGATGGGTCCTGGGCATTCTAAAGGTCCCCAGAGATCTCCAGAGACCCCTGGAACTCTCCATGATCTCTCATCAAGCACTTCAGCTATCTGTGGTCACCTACACAGCCATTCCCATGCCTCCACCACCCATTGATGTGCTGCACCAAGCAGAGGGGATCCTTAGACTTGTTCTCTTTGGACTTCCCTCTGCTAGGTGATTAGTTACTATTTTGTATTGTTTATTACATCTTTAATATACTTTGGATTCCCCTCTGCTAGCTGCATGATTTAGCCACTGCTCCTGGAAGTCATCCTTACAGCAGAACAAGTCTCCTATCCTGGTTTGGAAACCCCTCATAGCCTGCATAAAATCTCTGAGCCCCTATCTGTTGCCTCCCCACCAGGCTTAAGCACCTGCAGAATTCTATGTCTCAGCTTGCCAATCCAGATACTCCCTTGGAGGCCCTGGCCCCTCAAGATGAGGCCTGGACTCACCTGCTACACCTAGAGAACTAGGTGCAATTGACCCAATCTTCCCTCACACATCACACAACTGAACTCTCCACTCTTTGCCAAACCACCAAACTCATCTCTCAGTCCCTCCAGGCACTACTAAAGCACTTGACCCCTACCTCTGTGCCACCCCCAGCCATGGAAACACCCCCAGTGGCTCCTGTTGCCTTCCTAGCAGCTCTGGTAGCCCCTGAAGCATGTATTCCCCATCCCATGCTCCCAGCTGTATATGATGGCAATTGCTCCAGTGGAGAGCATTTCCTCCAGTCCTGCCTCACCTACATCCATCTCAGTAGGGACACCTTTGACTCCAATGCACTGAAAATAGCCTGGGTTTTGTCATACATGAAGACAAGACATGCCTTCGCCTACAAGCTATGGGTGTTTTGACACCCCAGAGGTGTTGGGAGTTTCACAGATTGGGCAGCCTTCAAAAAGGACTTCCAGGCAGAATTCTTTCCAATTGACTCCACCAAAACTGCCACCTTAGCACTACACAACTGGGAACAGTATGGGCAAGGGAAATGGACACTGGATGAGTATATTGACTCCTTCCAGGCACTAGTCAAGCAAGTGGCCTACCCCAATGGCCTCCAACTGTGCCTCACATTCTGGGATGGCTTGCACCCTGCACT
Source organism: Termitomyces sp. DKA64 (assembly GCA_017657295.1). Classification (NCBI taxonomy): domain Eukaryota; kingdom Fungi; phylum Basidiomycota; class Agaricomycetes; order Agaricales; family Lyophyllaceae; genus Termitomyces; species Termitomyces sp. DKA64. The sequence continues at coordinate 13,743 of JAGGAV010015777.1, forward strand.
ACTGGAACACATCAACAACCTTGCCAAGAGCCACCTGGACAATGAGCAGATTGCCTCCTGGTATAAGGTGGCCCAGGATCAGTGGCAGCTCATGGAGATTCAATGGGAGCTATGCCACACACACCCAACTCACTGCCCTGCCCCCATTGCCACTCTCTGGTATCATGTCCCTGCACTCCCAGCACCCACCTCTGCTCTGGCCACCTCCACCCCACAACCCTTGTCATTGGGTTTATCCACACCATGATCCTTACCACCAGGCATCCCTATGAATGTTGATGCCACCCAACAGTACTGCTCCATGCCACTACTGTGCCAGAGATGCCAGAAACCTGGGCACTTCATGTAGCACTGCCTGTTGAGTCTTGAGGTACATTACCTCTCTACAGCAGAGCAGAAGGAGCCCCTCCTGCAGCTGTTGGCTGCAAAGGACACTGGCAGAGATCTCTCACTGGACAAGCTGGCACCAGAGTTGGCCCCAGAGGAGAGTGGCACTTGTGCCCCCCTCCTAGGTCTGGAGGAGGATTTTTAGTCAAGTGGCAGATGAGATGTATGACTCTGTTGCCAAGTACTAACTGGTTTGCTTGTCTGTCAATAGAAAATAAAATTGCTTCCCTCAATATTGATGTCCCTAAGGCAAAAGAACCCCAGTACTCCCCTCCAGACATACAAATACCAACTCTGGACTTCAAGCTGAGCTCCCCAATGCCTGTCAGGCCCCATCCATGCTGCCCTGCCTGGGAATGTCAATTGCCCCAGTGGTACATGGTAGCCACAAACCCCTCAGAAAACTCTTTGTACCTCAACATGGAGATTGAGACCACAGACACCCAGCAGGTCCACAGAGTCACCACCCTCCTGGATAGTGGCACCATGGGATTGTTCCTGGACTCAGAGTTTATCAAGTGCCACCACCTGACTACCTTTGAATTGAGGTGTCCTTTTGGCTTGGGAAAGTGGTGAAATATCTGCAGCCATGATACAATCCTTGATCAGTTTAGTATACTAGGCCCCAATTGATTATGGTCATCTTTGGCTCTTTGATTGCCATGAAGCTGGCATGTTCCTAGCATTCAGTGGAATGATTAGAAACCCAAGTGGGCACCTGGGTACGAGCCACACCTGCAAACACTGCAGTTTTGGATGGTGTAGGGAGTTGTCTGAAGTCAGTCAAGTTGACATACCATAATTTTCCATCTAACCCATTTACTGCCATAAAAGATTTGGCCTGGATTGAAATGTCAGTTAGAGATAAGTGATTTCTTTGAGGCTCTCTGGGTGGCTTGTGCATTGGCAACTGATTTTCCAGCCATGCCTCCCTCTTTTTGGATGCAGAATGGACTTATTGTCTCTGACATGGTAGTAATGGTGCCTGAGCCAGACATTGTGAGGAATGGTGCCTGGCCCAATCCAATTGTAAGGAGTAGTGGCTGTAGTGTCATTCAAGTCCAACACAGTTTTCCTGGCCCTTTTGGCAGCTTTTGCTTTTAATTGCTCCCACTCCCTAGCCCCTGCAAGTACCAATTAAAATGGCCTTTCAATGAGGATCTTCTTGAGTGGCTCAACCCAAGCAAGATATTTTCAGACCTTAGGAGGGACATTGAAATGTGGTCTGGGCTATGAAATGGTCAGCTTCCATCAGCATTAGGAAGGGTGGTTATAGGGCCTCCAAATGATGCAAAAATTGAGACTCCTCTACTCTAAAGACACTTTTCTTGGTGTGCTGTCAGGGGACTACCCCTCTGCCCCTTCTGACCTCTGCCCCTTCTGACCTCTGCCCCTTCTGACCTCTGCCCCTTCTGACCTCTGCCCCTTCTGACCTCTGCCCCTTCTGACCTCTGCCCCTGTCTGACACTGACTCTCCTCACCCAGTTCTGCTCCCCCAAGGCTTGTTCAATGGCTCCCAGGCATTCTACAGGTCCCTGGAGATCTCTGGAGAACCCCTGGAACTCTCTGTGATCTCTTGTTGAGCACTTCAGCTATCTCCAGTCACCTACACAGCTGTTCCCATGCCTCTGCTGCCCATTGATGTGCTACACCAAGCAGAGGGGATCCTTAGACTTGTTCTCTTTGGATTCCCCTCTGCTAGGTGATTAGTTACTATTTTGTATCATCTATTACATCTCTAATATACTTTGGATTCCCCTCTGCTAGCTGCATGATTTAGCCACTGCTCCTGGAGGTTGCCCTTACAGACCCCCAGGTCATCTTTGCATTTTTTCCCTCTGGGCTTTTTGAGCCCCCTGATATATTTTCAGCCACTAGACCATACTGGTTCTCCATTCATAATTCAGACAAGATGGACTGCCATATTAGGGTCAGACTCTGGACTTCATTGTAGTGGTTTGTTTCATCTGGAAGCTCTAGAGTAAATTTTCTATTGCTGACATAGGAAATTCTCAGACTTGGTCTCTTTGGATCTCCCTCTACCAGGTGAGTATCTAGAACCTGAGGTCTTCCTGTATATGCTCAACAGACTATGGAACTCCCTCTCCTGGTTGCATGAGTTAGTAGCCACAGCCTCCAGAGGTTGCCCTTACATGTGATCTTAGATGAAGTGTTCTGTTAAAATCCCACTGTAGTCATTAACACTAGGGCACAATCCCAGCAAGCAGCACAAGACATGTTTGTCACTCTTGCCCTTCCTACTGGCACTCCACCTCACCTCCCATTCTGATTTGGCTTTGACAATTGCTACCATGATATCATCTCACAGATCAACCCTTGTCTCCATGCTGGATTCTTTGCTACTGAACCTGAGTTCAACATAGCATGCCAAGGACATGTTGGAGGATCTTTCACTGAAAGGAGACATCAAAATGGGGAGATCATTGAAATAAGCATAAGTGAGGGTCTGAGCACAGGGAAGTAATGAGGTCTTTAACTTGGGCAGAGGGTGTTTTGATCAGAACATTGGAAATACAGCTGTGCACAAATGACTGGTGTTACTTGGGCTGGAAAGCAAGCAAGAATGTCGTTCTGTTGTCTGAGTCAGTGTCAGAGTCTGAGGTGGCTGGACAAGGGCTGATTTTCAGAGTGCAGGGGGTAAAACTTTAAAGGCCGGAATCCTCAACTTTTTTGACGTCGGAGTGGAAGGTGGTGGGACCCTGACAAGTCAGTGGCCCATGGTCTCGGGTACTAAACGGGTCCGTAACAAAAGGGGTATAGAGAAACTGTTGTGATGTGATCAAGTAATCAAGAAAGGTGACAAAACAACGTGGAGTACGAGATTGATCTGACAGTCACAAGGCGGTTTGATATATGTGTAAGGGTACAAGATATATGAGAAACTGTGGCAGTATGAATAGGCAGCAAGTGTTGTAGAGCGATATAAAAAAAATCCTCGTGAGGTGGCGTGCGTGGATGGTTGTTGTTGGAGCTTAGGGGGCCAAAATCAGACTTATTTGGTCGTGCGGGTCCACGTGTTTGGAAGGAAGACAAAACCTTTCCTGAACAAAAAGACATTATTAACACTAGTGACTTTGTAAGTAAGATGTACATACAATACCTGACACACTTCCAGCGTTGAGTCCATTGGTCGTCGATGGCCGAGGCATTTGTCACGCTTTGCCGATTCATGGCACAGCGGACTTAGAACACTTTGTTGATCACACAGTGTCTGGATGACGGAATTAGGACTTCATGTAGCAAAATGAATACAACGCGAACGTGTCGCAGGGTCTTTCATGGCATACTGTCGTCCTTCATGCATCATGCATATGCACCAATATCTAAAGCCCTTTTTGGAACTAGCTCTGGTTGTTCTGGAGCATCAGAGCGTCACACCATGATTCGGGTTCAGTTAGTCCTTTCGGTGAGTGATGGGTTATGAGTGCTCAGTTAGTGCTGGGTTAGGTTTGGTTAGGCTTATGACAGTATACTTATCTACTAAAGGAGTTAGTTATGTTAGCTTTAGACCCTGACCCTGCTGGTTCACGTCAGCGTCGGCTTTCGGAAGAATTGCCGATGGCCGCGTGTGGTTCAGCGTTCAGCGTTCAGCGCTTGACCTCATGTGTGACACGTGGGTGCGACGCTAAGCTTGACTCATGGCGGGTGCGACATACTATAAGTAACGCCATCGAAATTCCAGGGCAAGTGATCAGCACTTGAGCCTTTCCCTCTTCTTCTGCCGTCTCGATCTATCGTACTCTATCTCGGGTATTCATATCGCCAACCTTATGGGTAACAACAAGAGTACTACTACCGGGAAATCTCGACGCTTGCAGGATATAGAGAATCTTGCTGATTATATCAAGTCGGACAAGTGCAAGAATGTCGTACTCATGGTGTGTCGCGCGTCATCTTAGCAACTATCACAATCTAAGCTAATCCGAATTTTGTTGAACATTAGCTTGGGGCGGGTAAGTATCATTTGGCAAGCTTGGAGTGGGAATGTGTCTACAGCTTTGACAATTATGATTACAGGGGTCAGCACGTCTGCCGGGATTCCTGACTATCGGTCTCCAAATACAGGTGAGTGAATCTGACTATGTCTACAACTGGATAATATTAGAATTTGCCAATTCGCATCCATTAGGGTTATATGTGAGTTCCTTTGATCGACACAGACAGAATACCATAGTTGACCTAGGCCTATCTAGTCCAAACTAGCGAAATTGAACCTCCCTAATCCGGAAGCCGCATTTGAAATTAACTTCTTCCGTCACAACCCCGTTCCGTGTACGCCTTCTTCCAATTCTCCTGCTCAGTTTCTTTCTCATTTACCAGGATCAGTTTATACTCTTGCTGCCGAACTCTACCCAGGCTCGTACCGTCCCACGCCTACCCATTCATTCGTCAAGCTCCTCGCGACCCACAACATTCTCCACATGTGCTTTACGCAGAACATCGACACGCTCGAACGGCGCGCCGGTGTTTCCGCCGACAAAATCGTCGAAGCACACGGTAGCTTTGCCACGCAGCGTTGTATCGATTGCGGAACGCCCTTTGATGACAATGATATGCAAGATATTTTTCTAGCCAAACGGGCACCTGGAGAGCAGGTACGCATCCCGAGGTGTAAGAAGTGTGGAGGTCTTGTGAAGCCTGACATCGTATTCTTTGGGGAATCGGTATGCCATATGTTTGCTTTCTTCCCATACTTCGTACTAAACTAAGGAACAACCCCAGCTTCCTGATCGCTTCATCAGAACAATTCCTGCAGTCAACAAGGCCGACCTCCTCCTCATCATCGGTACGTCTCTCGCCATACAACCTTTCACATCCCTCGCAAGCATGGTGGACCACAAGTGCCGCCGTGTCTTAATCAACCTTGAACGTGTGGGAGACATCGGCCAGCGTCCACAGGATACCGTTCTCTTAGGTGAATGTGATCTTATTGTTCGGGAGCTATGCGCGGCGCTCGGATGGGCGGATGAGCTCGAGAAAGCGTGGGCGGAGACAGCTCCGATGACTCCCCTGGTGAAAGGAGAAATCAAAGGTGTTAAGGAACAGGGGAGGGGAGAAAAGGAGAAAGAGGCGCTGGACAAGGATATTAATGAGATTACCGATGCTCTTGGAAAACAGCTGGATTTAGGGGATTATCCGAAGCAAGGATCAGCAGAGGCCAATTCATCTGTGGCATCATCCAGAACGGAGGTTGCATTGCCAGGGGCGCCGGAAGATAAGTTATGATCAGCGGACGGACTTTGGACCACAACTTGTGTACTGCCTATGTATTTGCTGTAACCGCTCAAGATTATCAGACTGACTTAGGCTTGAATTCATCGCGACAAGCTTCTCTTACTTCCATGGCAGTCGCTCAATTTCATGGCAGTAAAGGTGCTGTGTATGAAACTGACCTCCTTGCCCAACTGTAGAACATCTATGACATTGAGCACAGTGAAATTGACATGCTTATTCACCTTGTCAGCATGGTTGTCATCAAAGAGCATCTTATCAAGTGGCATCTTGCCAAAATCGGGTGACAACTTTCCAATGCATCATTTGTCAACCGTAAAATAACATTACAAACACAGGGAACATGATCATAACATCGACGCCAGCTAAATGTCACTCCTGGGCCGATTTTTCCGATTAAAAGGATATTCTGTATTCAACTACAAGTACTGTGTGGTGGCATCATCAACAGTGAAAAGGAAGTTACGTAGAGAAAAATTGCGCTGTTTGCCTCACATACTACCCCATTTATCCGGCACTGCCCTTGCATCGGAAGGAGTCCCCACAGAGGCCCGTTGAATACCACTCTACGGTTTGGATTATTATCGCCGAGAAGACTTCGCCACAACTCCAGAAACAGCGGAATCGCTCCGCAACAAGACTTGTTGCTAGCACCAAACACCAGCTCATCTTGTGCATCATCACATCCTTCTGTTATACGTCGTCGCGTCCAGTATACTCCGTCTAGAGGAAGGTAGTGCCACGAGGACGCCTCAGAGGAGTATGGTTTTCCGGCATAGGGTTCAAATAAGAGAAGAGACATAAGGTATAAATGGGCTCAAACAGTCGCCCGTGGATCGATAGAAAAGGAGGATGCCATTTCGTACGCGAAGCGTCGTGGTAATCTGCGCTATAGCAGTGTAAGATAAGAAGTGGCAAGAAAAACGCCAAGTTAGCCGCAAGCGAAGACAGGACATGAGGGGCAGAATACACTTAAAGAGTCATTGATCTCTGAGACCTAGATTAAATCCGCACGCAGGGCCAAGAACGATGACTATAAAGATAATGATGCTATGACAAGACGCGAATTCCCCCGAGGCCTTGTGGTACAACAAAGGAACACAGTGCCCATGTCCCCACGATAGAGGATAAAGGGACAGTCCAAAGGTTTTCTACTGCGTTGGGTTTGGTGTTGGTGCTGGCCCCGGGGGGAAAGCGTTCATTATACTCGCTATTGTCGCCGCCACCGGAGTCATACCTGTACCAGACTGTGTGTGCACCCCTGTATCAGGCCCATCCGGTACCTGAGGTGTCCTATCAGCGCTAGTCACGAGCTGCGAGCGTAATTCCTGCAGGCTCATCAGATTCGTTTCTATCTGTGATGATACTGATGGATGTGGTGCCGCCTGCTGCTGACCAGACGCCGACAGCTCACCGAGCTGTTGCGTTGTTTGGTCCTTGAGCCGTTCTGCCTGAAGGTGGACGTGCCGAGGATAGTGTGAGTTGCCCGAGATATCCCCAGGGAGCTCGGGTACGCCACCGGTTTCTCGTATCCGCCTCTCCCGCTCAGATTGAGTGGGATAATAGGCACCAATTGGCAAGGAGGAGTCGTACTCTTCTGGAAGTGCTGGAATGACAGCAGCATGTCGTCCTCCAAGAGGCCTAGTGACCAGGATTGTAAGCGGTGAAGAGTCTGCGTCAGGGCCTGAGTCTTACCCTCCCTCGATGAAAGTTTGCCATACATAATTCCTGAGCCGATCGGCATTCGGTAGCTCTTGGATTAGATGTTTTATTGTATTCTGCCCTAGACCAAAAAAGTCTGGGCCAGACACTGAGTTTGAGTGCTGTCGATTACGTATAGCGTTGGCCTGCTTTACGATGCTTGACCAAGCCCCCGTTGCGGTGCCTGCAATCACAGTCCGATCCGGCACATCTGATGGCACGATCTGGAATTTGGGACCGTCACCACCGTCCAGAATGGTGCAGTGGTAGACGACCTCGATGTTCGGATCGACAGTAGACAGATAACGCCTACGCGGTACTACGTCATTGAGGCGATGGCAAAGAACAAAGCAAATACACACCTCGTCACTTCATAGCCCACAGGGAAGATATATCGTTCGGTATGGAAGTGTTCTCTCAAACAAACATCGCCGAGCCT